>NBJL03002067.1:14019-26761 GCA_002087855.3 Entodinium caudatum | reverse complement strand
CCCAATCCCCAATCCCCAATCCCCAATCCCCAATCCCCATTCCAATTTCAAAATCTTGTTTTAAAATAAATAACTATTTTTAATGATTTAATATATGATTTATTTATTTATATATTAAAAATAAAATTATAATGTTTATGGGTAATGAAGATGATTTTATGCCTTTTAGAAATCATTCCCGTGACTTTGTTCCAAGAAATCCAAATGCCCAACCTCTATGTGAAAGAGATCCTAATCGATCTGAATTTGAAAATGAATATGAATTTGATTCTAAAAGAAATGACTTTTTCTCCAATGAAGAAGGCTTAAATAAAATGAGCGGAAATTTTAAATCTTTAGAATATTTATTATCAATTTCTGGAATAACAAATACAGATAATGAAGAAAATAAAAATAAATTAACTTTAGTTGATTTTCAAAAAAGAAATTTAAATAATTTTAAAGAAGATTTAGTTTATTGTTTTTCTTCTCCAGAATCAATGAAACATTTTAAAAATAGTTTAGATGAAGAAATTAAATATGAATTTTATAAAGATTTAGATTGTGTAAATTTCATTTCAGCTCAAAAAGAAAGATTTAAACTGATTTTATCTACTTTAGAACCAGATTTAGATTCACAAAAGAAATTAACTAAATTTAATAATTTTTGTTCTGCATCAAGTTTAATAAAGAATGATAATCAAACGCAGGAAAAGTTAATTAATGCAAATATGATTGGAGTAAAGTTAGGTGAATCTTTTGCTTTATATACTCAACAAGAAATTGATGAAGATAAAATTATAACTTATTTAAATGAATTGAAAAATACTTTTGTTTCTAATAATATTAATATGGAAAGTATAGGATTAATTCATTTTAGTGCTATAGAAAAAAATTTAATTTCTATACTTCTATTAATAGAAAATAAATTATTAGTAAAACAAAATAAAGAAACTTTAACCAAATTTTGTCTTATATGCATTGATATATTAAGGAATTTTAAATCAGCAAAATTATATTTTTATATTATTCGATTTTTAAAACAATATAAGAATATTATGGATTTTACTCAAATAAATCAAAATAAAGAATTGATTCAATTTATTCCTAATAATTGTTTTGATTTTAGTAAATTACATCAAATTAAAAAAGAATTAATAAATGATCTAAGAGGACCTTTAATTAAGAAAAATCTTGTTACATTACCTTTGGAAAATATCCAATTAAATTTAAAGGATTATATAACTCTAAGTTATGATGATTATCTTTTATTATTTATTAGTCAAAAAATTGAAAATGAATCAGAAGCTGTAAATAAAGAAGATATTTACTTTTATTATAAATTTGATTTAATAAATAAAAATATAATTGATGTTGGAAAAATAATTTTATTAAATAAAGAAGAAAAAGATAAACAATTAATAGTTATAGATATAAATATCTCAATCAAAAAAGAATTAATTCATATTTTTTATATTGTTAATGATTCAGAAAATTATTCTTTAAGATATATAATATATAATCGAAATTATATGTCTATAGTAAAAGAAAATGAAATAAAATTAGAAAAAGATTTTATACCAAAAAGATTATTTAATGATAATAAATATATATTTTGTATTTCAGAAAATAATAAAATTTTAATGATTAAAAGAAACAATGAATTAAATTATCAAAAATACATCAACTGTTCATTTAGATTATATGAAAATGATTCAATGAATTATAAAGAAATAAATGATTTACTCCAATATGAAATGTATAATTCTCTTTGTATTAATAATTTATTTGTCTTAAATAATATTAATACAGGAAAGAAATATATCACAAAATTAATTATTAATAAAAATGAAAATTATGTATTAAATTTATATGAAATGGCGGGAAATACTGAAAATGATAAAGAAATAAAGATTGCCTATAATAATAAATTTATAATAACGAAAGGAATAATAAAATCGAAAGGTGGATTTAATATATTATATGATATGACATCTAAATATTTTAATAATTTATTTGATAAAGGAATATTATTATTACATTTTAATATGAATATATCAAAATATAACTCTTCAGATAATTTATATGAAAATCTGATTCAGGAATATTCATCCCTTTTAAATTTATTTGGTAATTTTGAATTAATTAATTTAGAAAAAGAAAAAAATTTAATTAAATATCCCTTGTCTTTATGTTGTAATTTTGATCAAGATATTTTAGATTTTATATTAGATAATATAATAGAAAAAGAAAATAATGATGATATAAAATTGAATTATATCATTATTTTCAAACAAATAATATGTTCTTTATATAATGTGGAAATTTTGAAAGAAGAAAAAATAAAGAAAATAATACCATATTTTAAGAAATTAATATTAGATAAAATTAATTCAAATGAAATAAAGTTATTTAATAAAATGTTGAACGAAATTATACAAATATTATCTTATATTAAAGACAATTCTATAATAGAATTTAATGAAATCAAATTTGCGTTAAATGAAGATTTTAATAATATTAATAATAAAACAAAATTTTTAATAATTGAATTATTATTAAAACAAAATAAAGTCAAAAATCCAAAAGAGCTATATGAATATCTAATTCAATTAGAAAAAAATTATTTAATAAATATTTTCAAATCTGAATCATTTGATTCATCTAATTATGATTTATTCAAAAATTTAATGGTTAATTCTTCAGAATCTCTTTATAATAAATTAAAATATATTAAAGATGAATTACTATATTTAATTCCTTGTTTAGCAGAAAATATCCAGTTATTAGTTGAACTTTATCAACAAAAAGTAAAAGATAAAAAAAATAATTTTGAAGAATTTTCTTTTATTTATAACAGCTTTATCTTTCGAACGTTTTTTTTAATAATTGAATATCTCATAGCAAATAAAATAATTTTAGAAAAAAAAGAATTTATAATTTCAATATATAAGACGTTATTATTACTGGATAAAATTAATATTAATCATAATCAATATTTTGATATGAATAATATAATTGAAATTACTAATTATATTTTACTTAATAATGATAGTGAATATATTAATATTAAATTAGAAAATTCTTCAATTAAAATTAATATTAAATTGAAAGAAAAAAAAGATATTATATTTAAAACAAATCTTATATATAAAAAAGCATTATATGATGCAATTAAAGTTGAAATCATAAAAAACAATAAAAATATTCCGATTAATTCTATTTATGAAGAAAACAAAATTTATCAAGATGTAAATGAATTAAATATAAAATTTCGAAAGTTGAATGAAGATTTAAGCAAAGAAGATTTTATTATAAATATAATTCCTGTAAAAAATGAACAACTTTTTAATAAATATATAATTAATAAAGATTATAAAATAATTTCATTAATTGAAAAATGCCTTATTCATTATTTATTATACTTATTTGAAGATATTAATTCTCAATTTGATAAATATAACAATGAAAAAATAGTTAAAAGTAAGGGAAAGATATTTCAAACTGAAATATTTAAATTTTTATCAATTCCAATAATAAAACCTAAACAAGATACAATAATGGATAAATCTTCATCTCAATTTAATGAAATAACAAATAAATTATTAGAAAAATTAGATAAAGAAAAAATAAATATGGAAGTTTTCAGTTCATTAAATGATGAACTCAAAATTGGATTCCAAGAAATTAATAAAGAAATTCATAAAAATAAATTGGATCTTCAAAAAATTAATGAGGATTTAAACAAAAATATTATTTCCCTTAATAAATCAAATATTGATTTATTAGATGAAAATGAATGTGAAAAAATATTCCAAATTTTTAGGGATGATTTAATAAAGAAATGTATTTATGAAGAACATTTGATAAAAAATAAAGATTTATGTTTGCTGGCTAATAAAATATTTTTATTTGGAATAAAATATTATAATTGTTATAATAATTTAAAATATTTAATTAATTATGCTAAAAAAAAGAAAATAGAAGATATTAAGAAAAATGACTTCTATTCACTATTTTACTCTTTTTATGAAGAAAGTTTTAGAATAAGACATATATATAATGATGCTAAGAGTAAATTCAATGATTCAAAATATAATGAAGAAAACAAAAAATTTTTTGATGAAAATTTGAAAAAAATAGAATTTTTATATAATAATATAATTCCATGTGATGATTTAATGATAAAACCTAATACTTTAATTATTAAAAACTTATTAGAAATAATAAATAATACTGAAATAGGAATATATGAAATAATTAAGTATTCACAACTTCAAAGTATTAGTTCACAAATAAAATTAATTGAATTAAATATAATAAATAATTTATTATTATATTTAAATAATGAAAGCAATATTATTCTTATACTAAATTTTATTTGTAAGAAGATCAGAAATAAAAATAATATATTAAATTCAGTTTTTGATAATACCTCAGGTGCTGATTATTATAATATAGAAAAATTGAAACAACAATTTCATTTATTTTTAAATATTATAATACATAAATTAACAAATAATCAAAACAATATTTCATTTATAACTCAAATTTCATTAACAGAAAGTTTAATTTGGAAAATCAGAAAAAGAAACTTTCCTATATTATGTAAAATGATGCAAGTATTTGAAGAGTTGAAAGCAGAGGAACTGAAAGATGAGGATTATCTATTTTCTCTTTGTAGTGATAATATATATAATGTTAATTATTTTAATAAGAAGAAAAAATTATTGTGTAAATTCGAAGTATTTAAAATATTAGTTTATCAAATAATAAAAATAATAATAGATTTTTTGAAATATAAAAAAGAATATGAGAAGAAATTAACTATCATAAGAAATCCTTCAACATTATCAGAAATGGATTTTAAACCAATATTAGAAACAATATTATCATTTTTCATTGATATTAATCCAAATTGTTTTTATTACCACGATTTAATTTTATTTTTCTATAAAATATTTATTAATTCAGACATTCTTTTAGATTATATAATACAAGAATTTCCCAGAGTAATTAATAAAATAATGAAAATAATTTTTGATAATGAAAATTATGATATCAATGACAAAAAAAATATAGGAAATAATACAAGAATGATAATGATAAAATTATTATACAAAATACATGATAATATTAATGAAGATAATTTAGAATGTTTATCAAAAAGTTTTGAAAATAGTGATAATCCCGTGATTTATCTAAATAATTTATATGAAAAAATAATGAATGAATTAAATATAAGTTCTGATGAGCAAATGGCTGAAAAAAAATATTCAATAGATTTAATGTTAAATTGTATAAATATGATTTCAAAATTTGAAAATGATGATAAAATTTGTAAGAGTTTCATTAACAATAAATTATTTTTAAATTTAATAGAATATACTGATCATTATAGAAAATCAAGTGAAAGTAATTTCATTATAAAAAATAGAAATTCAAAAAAAATAGAAGATAACTTTTTATCTAATTCATTAACAAATGAACTAAAAAATATTGGAAAAATAATGTGCTTTTTCGGAAATAAATTCAGTAATTATCTTCAGGTTAATCATCATAGACACCATGTCAATTTACCAATTACCTTTGATAGATATTCTTTTATTCTGGATATAAAAATAATGGCTTCTACTGCCTTAATTATTATGGAAGATGTCGAACAATTTAATTTATATAATATATCTAATATTGAGACATTAAATTATTCAGACATAGATGTCATAAAAAAGATTAATACTGAAAATAAATATAAAAAAATATTTATTGAAAATAATTCAAAAATAATAATAGATTTTATAAAGGAACAATTAAAAAATGATAAATTAAATGAAAAAGGAATATTTTTAGTATTAAAATTATTATCACAAATAATCAAGTATATAGATAAAGATGATTTGCTATTTTTATTTGAATATTTTTGGAATTTTTATAATACAATTAAAACAGAAGAAAATAATTATCCTTTTTTGTCAGTTGATTATTTAGAAAAGGAAGTTTTGAGAATTTGTAATTTAAAAAATATATTTAAAGAAGAAGAAAAAACTTATAATGATGATTTATTTTATTCTTTATTTTATTTTACTGTTAGGGATAATAAAGTAATGATAAATAGAGATCTTGAATATTCTACTAAAATAATTGAATCAAACTTATCTATTCCAAAAAATATTGAAGCAATTTTTAAAGAAAATAAGGATATAAAAAAACTATACAAAAAATCATTTGACTTATTAAATTTGTCAATTTATTTATATGAAGAAGATAATAATATATTTAAAATAGCAAATGAAAATTCAATTTTATTTGCAAGATCAATTTTAACTGATAATGATTTATTAGATTTATCTAAATTCGTAGAAGCCAATAAAAATAAAATTAAAGTTATAATAATAACCGAAATTTCTTGTAATATTGATCAAATCAATTTAATTGAATTTTTAATTAAAAATGAATTTCCTATTTATGAATTAGGTAAAAATTCATTTCAAAGTTTTATTGATTATTTTATTAAAGGAAAAGAACCAAAAAATGTTTATCCTTTTAACCAAAAAGATTCACATCGTGATACGGATAATGATCCAAATTATGTATTCAATATATTAAAAATGAATTTAGATAACGAAAAAGAAATTGAAGAAAATGAGATATATATTTATATAGAAAACTTGGTTGAAGAATTACCACAAGATGAATTAAATAAAATAAAAAATAATCCATTATATAAGACGAATCTATGTGAAAATTTCAAAAATGGGGATTGTCCTCAAAATGATAAATGCGATATGGCCCATGGAGAAGATGAATTAAAGCTAATAAAAGATATTAGAGAATATTTAATGAAAAAAAATGATAAGGAAGAAAAATTAAAGAAATATAAGACTAACCGAGAGAAATCTTATAATAAACTAAAGAATGAATACATAGATGTAATAAAGACTTACAATATGAAACTTGTTAAAAGATTAATTTATGATATTATAAGTCAAAATAATTTTAAATTAACTAAAACGAAAATTAGTATTGAAGATATTATTTATTTGCATAAAACTTTATGCTTAGAATATTATTTTATTTTTGCTCATAATCTGAATAATGTATCAATTAAAGACAAATTAATAAACTTCTTCACAAGATTGTTGAATAATGATAAAAAAGAATTATCAAATAATAAATTAATTTTATATTTTTTTGACCAGATAGAAAAAATAATTAATAATAAACAAGTATTTAATCTAAATGAATTAAATATAACGAATCAAAAAACTGAAATGAAATTATTGGAAAAATTTTATTCTAGTAAAAATATTTTATATGACCAATTATTGTTTTTGATTGAAATTATCAACAAAGAAAATAAAAATGAAACATTCATACAACATTATTTCAATATTATTAACAAATTATTAAATAATATCATAAATAAAATAGATACAATTAATATTTTAGAAAGTAATGAATTCAGTTATGAATTTCATTTACTATCCAAAATAATGAATATTTTATATAATTATTATTGTGATAAACTAACAAATAAAGGAAATAGTTCAGAAATAATAATTAATGAAAAAATTAATATTCCGAATAATTTTCATGAATCAATGAAAAAATTAATAAAAATAAATTTAAATAGTTTTTTTAATAATTGTAATAGAGAAGAAATAATAAGAGATGATTCAAGAAAAATCAGAGTAAGGAAAAACTCATTTTTAATCGAATCTATTTTCAAATATTTTGATCTTTGTTTGCTTTTATTATATAAAGAAAAGTTAGATTATTTTTTTGAATATATGATAAAACCTGAATATAATTCATTTAAATATTATAAAAATTATAAATTATTAACATTAGATAAATATACAGGAAATAAAGATTATGAAGAAAAAGTTGCCTTTATTTATTATTTAATAGGATTAGTTTCTTCTAATACTATTGAAAATAAAGAAATAAAAGATAAAGAAGTTAATTCTGAGATTTATATTGATAATATCAATGAATATAAATTCAAACAAAAATCTGATTTATATGATGTAACTTTTCAAAAAAAAGAAAATATAAGCAATGTTAATAAAATATTAATTTTATGTTTTGATGAAAATAACAAGAAATATTATTTTCAAGATATAATAGATTTTAATAGAAATTTAATTTCTGATAATATATATAAATTACGAGTAAATAAAAATATATATTTAATCCCTCTTAAAAATATTGATACATGTTTATATTCAATTGAAAATAATACAGAATCTATTAATAAAGAAAATAATAGTTTAAATCTAATAACTAAATATAAAAATATCCCTAAATATTCTTGGAACATTGGCTATGTTGGAAATAATTATTTATTATTATCAGAAGAAGATAATCAAATTTATAGTTTATATAACCAAAAAAATTATTATGAAACAGTAAAACAAGATTACAAAATTGATAAAAGATTAGAAATTATTAATAAAAAAGATAACAAAATAATAGATTTCATTGAGGGAGAAAAATATAATTTTTCTTTTGCTTATAATGAAAAAGGAGAAATATTTATTTTAGATGAAAATAAAGAAAAATATGTATGGCTAAATGAGAAAGAAAAAATAAATATTGAATATCCTATATTTATCCCAAAGGTACAAATAAAACATATATCAGCAACTTATAATGAATGTTTTGTTATTGGAAAAGATGGAAATTTATATGAATATAAAAGAGAAAAATTTACAAAAGTAAATCCACCAGAAAACACAAATAAATTCTTACAAGTTAGTTTAGGAAGGGAATATATTATATGTTTAATTCAGAATAATAAAGGAAAAGGAGTATTATATGCTAAAGGAGATAACTATAAATATCAATGTGGAATAAATGATGGAGAAAAAACCTTTGATGAATTAACTAAATGCGATATAGATGATAATTTAGATTTTAAATATGTTTATACTGATTATGGATTTTCTGCTGCTTTAACATCATGTGGAAAAATATTTGTTTGGGGTAGGAGATTCGAATATGGCTTTTTACCTTATTTAATTGAAGGTAAAGAAGACAACTCAATTATATTTGATAAAATTGATTTTTATAATCGTAATTTTTATGCAATTGGGAGAAAATTAGAAAATGGGAATTATATTAAAAAATTATTTTCATTAAAATTTAATGAATCATATCCCAAAGAAGGCCAACTTTATATAATAAAAGAAATAAATATAACTGATAAAGAAGAAATAAATTCAAGGATTATTCCTATAAAAATGCTAATTGGAGAATTGAGAACATATTTCTTATGTATAAATGAAAATAAATTAATAGAGGAAATAATAGAAAAAAATAAAGAAAAAGAAAATAATAATAAAATGAAAATATTAATAAATTATGATATTAAATCTATTAAAGAAGAACATAATTTAGAAACTTTAAAAAATGTATACAATTCCGCTGACTTAATTAAATTTAAAAATTTATTTAATTCATTCTCAAATGATAATTTGAATGATCTTATAAAAGTTTTTGAAGAAATGAAGAAAAGAGATATAAAAATTAGTAATATTGACTATAATTCATTTATAAAATATCTGAATGGAAATAATAAATTAAATAAATTATTATCATTTTTCTTAGAAAATGAAAAAAATGAAGGAAAGTCTTTATTTACTTATTTAAAAATAAGATTGACTTTATTAGAACAAAATATAATGAATTATTTATATATAAATAATTCTTTAAATTCAGAAGGATTTGTTCAAAAATTGGTAGAAGGAAATATTATTTATTTAAACGATGAATTTAGAATTAAATATTTTTCAACAGCTTTGATTGGTGTTATAAGAAATTACAATACCCATTATGATCGAAATGGAAATACAAATATTATTATAGATAGATTTAAAGCAATTAATTTTAAAGAAAAATTTAATGAAAATAAAATACCTGATATATATTTAAATGAAACAATATTTGGACAACTGTTTCGTATTCTAAATGATTTGAATCCAAAAGAATTTTTGAAAGAAAAACGAAGAAAATTATTTAGAGTGGATTTAAAAGGAGAAAGAGCAATTGATGAGGGTGGACCTTATCATGAAATTTTATCAGATATATGCAATGATTTACAATCTGATTATATTGAATTATTTATTAAAACACCAAATAATAAAAATAATGTCGGGGATTTAAAAGATAAATATATAATTAATCCAAATTGTGATAATGCTGTTCATCATAAGGCTTATAAATTTATTGGTAAATTAATGGCTTTGGCAATTTCTTCTGGTGAAACCTTGAATTTTAATTTTCATAAAATTATTTGGAAAGGTATATTAGGAAATGAAATAACTTTTGAAGATTATGAAACAATTGATATTCATTTTTATAATTTGATTGGAAAATTAAAAGAAATACTTACGACTAAAAATAAAGATTTATTAGATACTTATAATTTTAATTTTGTTGTTGAAAATTTAAATGGAAAAAAAATTGAATTGATTGAAAATGGTCAAAATATTAAATTAACTTTAGAAAACTTGCAAAGATATATTGATTTAGCTCCATATAAAATATTAGAAGAAATAAAAGGTCAAATTAAATATATAAGAAAAGGTTTATATTCTGCTATTGGAAAAAATTTATTACAAATATTAAATTGTAAACAATTAGAAGAAATGGTTTGTGGTGAATCTATATTTAATATGAAAGAATTTAAAAAGAATACAAAATGTGATGAAAAAGAAGAATTAATTCAATGGTTCTGGGAATGGTTAGGAAGTTGTTCAAATGAAGATAAATTTAAATATTTAAAATTTGTTTCTGGTAGAAGTAGATTACCTAAATCAGAATATATACATAAAATAAATATATTAGATAACCAAAATAAATTACCTACTTCTCATACTTGCTTCTTTTCTTTAGATTTGCCAAGATATGATTCTAAAGAAATCCTGTTTGAAAAAATGCAATATGCAATAGAAAATAGTATTTCTATTTCAGATAATTAATAATAAAAATAATTAATTAAATAAATAATGATTAATTTAATAATTAAAATTAATTGAGTGAATTTAAATAAAAAATTTTAGGATTGGGGATTGGGGATTGGGGATATACTTCTTGACACAGGGGACAAAAAACTTTAACTTGTGAATATCTCATATCTTCACTAAGTCCAACAGGTAACACCACTTGTTTATTACATAACATTCTTGGACAATATCCAAATACCCCATTAATAAATTTTTCTCTCATAAGTCCCAAGCCTTCTGGTGTGTTTATAAATCTTTTGTGTATAAAGCCATATGTTTCCCTGATATCTTGAAGTTCTTCTAATAATTCTTTTGTTAAATTGAAATCTTTAGTGTTTTTTTCTGATAAAATTGTTTTTATATAATTTTTTGTTTTTATTCCTTCTAAATTTTCTTCCTTTTTTATAAAATTTTCATCCACTTCTACAAAATATTCATTCCCTTTTAATTTACAAAACCAATGAATCCAGTCAATGGGTTCTGCAACTGGAAATCTTTTATCGTTATTTGAATCGTCATCAGATGAAGAAGAAGGTGAATTTTCATTTTCTTCAATTAACGCTTCTTCTTCGTCGAACATTCCTTCATTTTTTATATCATTTATTTCATTTAAATCATCTGCATTAAATTCATCAAAAACATCCATTAATTATTTATTTAAATAGTATTAAATATTTAAATTTTATTTGCAAATTGTATTTCTTTGGGGATTGGGGATTGGGGATTGGGGATTGGGGATTGGGGATTGGGCCCAATCCCCAATCCCCAATCCCCAATCCCCAATCCCCAATCCCCAATTAAGAATGTTTGTTAATTATTAATAAATAAAATAGAGAATTAAATTATATCCTTAATGATATATTAATTATTAATAATTTTAAATTTGAGTAAATTCTTTTTTAATTCTTCTTTATTTTCCGAATAATATTTGCTTCCATATTTCCCAAAAATTTTAAATCCGTATAATTTCGGTATATATCTTAATGGTGCATTAATTCTTGGATCTAAATCAGGAAAATGCATCAAAAAAGTCTGAGGAAAACTCGTTCCAAAAAATACCCCATCAGGCAAATCAAATTTAATAATTTTTTTATCTGAATAACCATAAAATATATCTCTTGGTTTATATACTTCTTGACACAGGGGACAAAAAACTTTAACTTGTGAATATCTCATATCTTCACTAAGTCCAACAGGTAACACCACTTGTTTATTACATAACATTCTTGGACAATATCCAAATACCCCATTAATAAATTTTTCTCTCATAAGTCCCAAGCCTTCTGGTGTGTTTATAAATCTTTTGTGTATAAAGCCATATGTTTCCCTGATATCTTGAAGTTCTTCTAATAATTCTTTTGTTAAATTGAAATCTTTAGTGTTTTTTTCTGATAAAATTGTTTTTATATAATTTTTTGTTTTTATTCCTTCTAAATTTTCTTCCTTTTTTATAAAATTTTCATCCACTTCTACAAAATATTCATTCCCTTTTAATTTACAAAACCAATGAATCCAGTCAATGGGTTCTGCAACTGGAAATCTTTTATCGTTATTTGAATCGTCATCAGATGAAGAAGAAGGTGAATTTTCATTTTCTTCAATTAACGCTTCTTCTTCGTCGAACATTCCTTCATTTTTTATATCATTTATTTCATTTAAATCATCTGCATTAAATTCATCAAAAACATCCATTAATTATTTATTTAAATAGTATTAAATATTTAAATTTTATTTGCAAATTGTATTTCTTTTCT
>NBJL03002066.1:0-10201 GCA_002087855.3 Entodinium caudatum | reverse complement strand
ATAATTCTTCTTCTAAAAATTCATAAATAGAAACTAATTTATTAATAGTAAATTTATTTGTATCATTAAATAATTGAATGAATTTTTTATCGAAATATAAATTAGAATGGAATTTAATTTGATTAATTTTTTGTGTTCCTTGATATTTATTTTCTTGAATTAAATAAAATATAAGAATTTCTAAATTTGGTAAAATTATTTTTTTTAACTTTTGAACTTGAATTTTTAATTCTGACTTTTCTTCATCAGTAAGATTTTCTCTTTCATATAATTCAGTAAACTTTTCAAATTTTTTTGTTTTTTCTTCAACTTCATAAGGATCTAAATAAAATTTGTAAGTTATTTGCTTTCTTGAAAATAATTTCCTTCCAGTTAAAATTATATTTACTAATTCTTTCTCAATCATATTTAATTTAAATTTAATTTCTGAATATTTTGAATAATCTATTTTATTATCTTCACCTTTGAATATATTTTTCAAAGAATAAAATGAAAATAACTCTTCAAAAGATAAAATAATATTATTTGAAACATTGTAAGAAAAGATATCTGCTTTTGTGCAAAGTTGAATGGGTTTTTCTTTTTTAATTTGTTCTATTGCATTTTTGATTATTATATTTTCATTTAATGCATCTTTATTCTTATTATATTCATCAATTATTATATTCAAAAATTGATTTTGAATATCAATCAAATGTGAATATACTTTATTTATTGGTGTTTCTTTTCCTTTGATTTTATCATCATTTAAAATATATTTCACAGGAAGATCTTTGGTAATTGTCAAAGGGGAATCATTTGTTATTTCTTCATAAGATTCACAGAAATTATTAAATTGAATATCAAGAAAGGATTGATCTTTTTCTTCATTGTTAATATTTTTTCTATGTTCTTCCAAATAATGTTCTATAGTATCAGTTTCTGATGATTGTCTACTTATTAAATATCTATTTTCTTCGGCAAAAGTATTAATAAAATTATTTATAGTTTCTATATGGGAAAGTTTTCCTATATCCGAATTTTTTATTTCTAATGAAATAAAAGCATTCAAAATTGGTAGAGGCTTTTTAGAATATAAAGAAATAGCTTGCTTTAATTTATCCAAGTCAGGGTATTGAGCTACCGTGAGTAAATATTTTAAGTTCACATTTGTGAATTCTTTTTCATATTTTAGAGAAGTTAATATATTCATTTCTATATTTTTAAAATCTTGATTTTCTGAGTCAAATTTATATTTTTCTATTAATCTTTTTAATAATTTGGAAAGTTCATCTAATATTGAATCTTTTTCTTTTATACAATCTTTACTTTTGAATAACTTGAAAAGAGCATCAGAATAATAACTTAAGAAATCATTATAATCTATTTTTTTTGAATTTATATATTCTTCTATTTTATTATTAAGGCTTAATACAATTTCTAATATATTGCTATTGTTAAATTCAGCATTTATTTCATTTTCCTGTGTTGCACCAATAGTATATTCTATAAATATCTGAGATAAAAATATAAATTTAAGAAATACTGTAGGCAAAGTTTCATCATTTATCATATAATAATTCGTTAATGATTGATCTAAATTATTACACTTATGAATTATTCTTTTAATAATAAATTCATCTTTAAATTTTTTTAATAATACTCCTTCTAATTTACTTTTATCATTAATTTTTGTACATATCCTTGTTTCAAAGAATTTTTTATGACTTTCATCATAATAAATAGCAGTATGGTTTTCTCTTTCAACTAATCTATCATTAGTACCTCCTATTTTTAATCCACATTCACAATCTTTTGTTTCAAATGGTAATGAGTCTTTACCATTAGAATCTTTAATTGTATACCATCGACCACAACTACAAGCATATACTGGGTATACATTTTTATTTACCAAATATTCTTCTTCTAAATATCTTTTCATTTCATAGTAACTTTTTAAATATAGCATTTCATCTTTTGAGTAATTTTTATAAAAGATTTTAGCCAGATGAATTACTTTATCTGCGAATATTGAAGAAAATAAGAATTTTTTTTTGCAGCCAATAAATCCTAGAACATATAATTTTATCATATAAAATATTAATTTCAAATTTTTTCTGATATTTTTATTATTAAAGAATTTAGGAGCGGATATCTTTTCAAATAATTTATTCAGTCTTGCCTTAGTATCAATATCAAAAGTTAAATCTTCTTCAATTTTATTGATATTCTTCAACAATTGACAAGTCTCTAAAATATCTTCTTTTGTTTTTTTACTTATTTTCTTATAAATAAAGTTTGTCATATAATAATAATCTGTTATTTCTAATTTATTTAAAAAGTCTTTTTTTATGGTATTATTATTAATATTTGACCAAATATAGAATATAATAATTTTAGAATTTTCATTAGTTTCAATAGGGAAAAGTTGATCTTTTTCATTTTTGAAAAGAATTGTATCTTTCCAATTATTATTTTGCTCATCTTTTAGATACTGATTTAAAAAGTATTCTTTTTTACCTTGTAGTGCAAAAGTTTTAGCAATGTATAAAATGAGCATTTTTCCAAGATTTGAATTAGACATATCGAATAAAGCCTTATGAAATTTATTTAAATCACCTAAATCCTTATATTCTAATTGAAGTTTTACAAAATAGGTTAAATAACATCTAATAAACGAAAAATAAAAAATCATACCTAAATTATTAAATTCTCCATAATTATTATTATTTATTTCAGTGCAAGCTCTTAAAAAATAATCAAGATTTAATCCTATTAATATTAAATTTTTGTATTCATTATTTTTAATTATTTTTGAATTTTTGCAATTTTCAAAGTAAGATACCAATCTTAACTCAAATATATATATTAATATTTCCTTCAAAATTTCGTTATTTTCAGCTTGAGAGTTAATTTCTTTTAATATTTCATTTTTTCTTAAATCCTTTATTTCTCCAAATTTGTCAAGGAAAGCTTTTTTATCTTCTTCTGTCATATTTCTTTTGGACTGTCTTTTTGGCTTTATAGGTTGAGTAAGGAAAATATAATTAAAAAATAAAGAAGAGAATTTAATTAATTGTGGGTATTGGAATAAAGACTTAACCAATTCTAATTTATATTTATCATATCTAGTATATTGTAACAATTTATTAACAAATATTTTTGAGGTTAATTCATCTGATAATTTAATAGTTATATTTATTTGCTCATTGAAAGCTTTTTTTGCAGAATAAACATCATCAGCGATAATGAAAGATTTTTCATCGAAAATACTTTTAATAAAAATTTTTAATAATTTTTTAATTTGTCTTTCATCTTTTTGATTTTTTAGACAAAATTTTATGAATTTAATTATTGATAAAAGTGAATAATATCCTGTAGAACAAAGATATAATTTGGTATTAATTTGAGATAATGCTTGAGCTATTTCACTAGTATCTAAAAGATACTGTTTTAAATCTAGTTTTTCAAAATCAATATTATTTATATTTGTGAAAATATCGCAAAATGTCTCTGATATTCTATAAAATATACCATTGACCTTTTCTTTTTCTACTTCTTTTTCTTTATCTTTTTCACTTAAATTAAATTTATCATAATTATCTTTTAATGAATCCAATAAAGATATAATAATATCAGGAATTATTAAAAATTCTCCCAAATTTTTTTCTAGTTTAAAATAATTATCTAATTTATTAAAGATTTCCAAAAATTTTATTATGATTTCATGATAACTTCCAACCCATAAACAGAAATATAAGAATCTATCTAAGACATTATCATTTTCATTTTTTTTAGAATATATAAAACTAAGAAATTCTTTTTGCTTTTCTGTCAAAGATGCTTTTGTACTTACATCATAAAAAGTATATAAGAAGAAATCTTTTAAAAGATCCTCGAAATATTCAGTGAAAATATCCTCAGTTAATAATTCTTCATTCCATAATCTGTTTTTTAAATATTGTTTTTTCTCATAATAAACATCTTCTAAAGTTTTTCTTTTTCTATTATTATATGTCTTCTTATTTAAGGATTTTCTATATTCATCTTCAATGTTTAAATAATCAATTTTACAAATATTTACCAAATCTAATATTTTTTTAAATAAATGTTTACTTCCTGGGATTTTCATATCTAATAAATAATAGTCAAAGTTATCATCTGGTGATATTTTGGATATATTTATGGTTCTAATAAATGAAAATATAATCTTTTTTAATTTAGGTGGAATTTCTTCTTCAAATAAACAAGAAACTAAATAACCATTTATTCCTAGTTCTTTAATTAAATTTTTAACTTTTTCAGAAATCAATAAAACTATTCTTTCGATAAAGAAACTAAGAAAATCAAAGTCTTTTTCATTTAAAAAAGAATAATTTACTAAAATTCTTTTTAAAATATTATCAGAATTTTTAACAGTATTTTGTAATTTATTTATTATACATTCTAATGTTCCATTTTTCTTTAAATTATCTAATTTTTCTAAAATAGTATTTCTTTCTTGAATCAAAGGCATCAGAGATATTTGTCTAGAAAATTCATTCTTAATAATTAAATTTATATCAAATAATTCATTTATTAACAATAATTCTTCATTAGTTTTGTTGAATAACTCTATTACTGATATATTTCTTTGTTCTAATAAGTTATCAATTGTAATTTGTTGATATTCAGAAAGGTTTGATAAAAAGTATGAATGATATTTTTCTAAAATTTCTACTGATGTATTAAAATGATTTTCAATATTCTTTTCAATTCCAGCATCATAATTTTTTTCTATATGAATAATGAAAAGATATATTTTTTTCTCATTTTCTGGAGCTGTTTTATGAAAATCATCTAATTGATATTTGATATATTTCAAATATTTAGAATCCATTAATTTAAGATGTATTACAAATAAATTATAATTTTTTTTTTCATAATATAATTGAAAGAAATAATTGAGCATTTTTTCAGATAATTTTTGATTAAATGTTATTTCAACAGTATTATTTTTGCATAAAGTTCCATATTTTTTACTATAATACTCCTGTGAATTTTCTGTGAATATATCTCTATAATATGGAGAAAAAGTATATATCATTAACTTATTATGCCTCACATTTTCTAAAAATTTGAATATATTTGTATGAGTATTTTCTTCATATATCTTAACCAAATCTTCTTTTTTGATGAATTTTTTTTGTTTTGAAAACATGGCATTAAGAATATTTTCTTGAGTAAAGGTAGGAATTAGTAATTTATATATTTCATCAATATGATTCTCAATTTTATCATCTTCATGATTGGATGCAATATTTAATAATAAACATCTTATTTCTTCTAAATTAATATTAACTAAGAAAGGAAGCATTCTTTTATTTTCTGGGATTGAAGTTAAATCTTTTATTTCTCTATATATTTCCTTTGCTAAATTATTTTGACTTTCTGTTAAAAGATATCTGAATGACATTAAATGTTTTTCAAATCTATTTAAGAAAAGAGGATCTTGTTCATCAACTTCGTTTTGTTCTAAAAGAACAATACACCTAAAGTTATCATTTACTATATGTCTTTCATTTGCAGTTGAATCTAAAACAACCCTTGCATATTTAGAGTTTCCATATTTTTGGAAATTTTGATTGAATAAATCATAGAATTTTGGATATATAATTTCCATGTCTTTTAATATTATTATTTCTCCTTTTTCCATATAAGTAATAATAGACCATGTTTTATCTAAGACATAATCCTCATTTTGATCTTCACTTAATTTACTTCCTTGAATAAATCTATATTCTTTTTTTAATTTCTTTAAAATAAATTCAATTAAAGTTTCATTTTTTGTTTTATTTGTGATTAATAATAAATATCTATTATTTTCAGTTTCTAAATTATTCTGAACACACCTAAATATATCATATTTATTCATATTTTCAACAAAATTATTTTGGATTTTAGAAAATATTTTTTTAAATTTTTTAATCGAAGGACAAAGAGTATTTCCTTCTTTATCTAATTCCATTCCATCAAAGTTCATTTCTATGCTTTCCATTGCAATACTTTCTAAAGATTTTTTATTCACATTATTTTTCAAGGCTCTTGCTGTTATTTTAATTAAATCATACAAATCTCTTAATCCATGGAAATCATTACTTAACTCATAATTCTTTTTTATATAGTTTTTATAATCAAAATATGACCTTGTTAAATTCTCTATTAAGTTTTGATAAGGAGCAACTTTTTCTATTTCTTCATAAATATCATTTGCAATTGTGTTTGCTGTCAAAATTAAATCTTCCAAATCAGGCTCTTGAACTGAAAGATGAATTGCTCTATTCATTTTAGAAGCATCTAACGTCCAATTTGATATACCAACTAATCCTATTTCTTGATTACTTTCTAATTCACGATTAATTACTTTTAATGGATCAGAAGGAGATATTTCAGCTAATCCCATTTCATCAAATAAAATAACTGATAAACTTTTTTTCATTGAATACCTTTGTTTTTCAACTACTCTTTTTGCTCTTTGGAAAATTGTTTGAATTTCTCTTGAAGTACTTGTCAATGAACATTGATAAGAAGTAACATATAAACTTGGATATTTTTTAAATAATTTACTTTTTGAATATTCTCCTTTCATTGCCTGGAATAATAAAGAAAAACTAAGACTTTTACTACATCCTGCTTTTCCACATATAAATACAGGAATTTTATTATTTAAGCAAACAAATAATGTAAATACATTATCTAATAAAGCTCTATTTTTTGCTATTCCTCTATCCAAATTCAAACTATCAGCAAGTTCATTTTCTAATTTAAGAGGATATTCAAGAAAATCAAATTTTAAAATATTTTCTAATAATTTGGCTAATTCCTTTCTTTTTTTTGAATTAATAATTCTTATATAAAAACATATGAATAAGCCAATATTAGCAGCTTTTAAAATAATTAAATCCTCTTTTTTATCATCATCATTGCTTGCTTCAGAAAAGATTGTTTGATCTTTTAGTATGCTAAAATCAGGATTTTTAAATTCATCTCTTTCTTTGGTTATATAAAAGAAAAATTCAAAAATGATTTTAAATCTTTTTATTTCTCTGAGACTTACTGCTGAAATCTCACTATTTATTCTAATAAATTTTTGAGCTTCATAAACAGCAGAAACAATAATTCCTAATATTTTACCATAATTTAAGGTATTTCTTATAGAAAATTTCTCATTTAAAAAGGTTACCAAAAATTTTCTGATATATTTTATTTCGTCCTCATCTCTAACATTTCCAAAATCAAAAACATAATTAAATAAACGAGAAGGAAGTGGATTTACATTATAAACTAAATTTCTAACTCGATGTATTTTTTTATTAAAATATTCAATTTCCTCATTATTTGAAAAATTCAAACGATAAGGATTACATGCAGCAATAAAATATACATTAGATTTTATTTTATCACCAAGAAAACTATGATTAACAAATATTTCAGAAAGAATATTTATACTATTAGTAGCATTAATTTGATCTAAAAATATTATAATATTTTTTTTCCTTTCACCTTTTTCATCTAAATTTATAATTTTGTTTTCTTTGATATCATGTATTATATAATTTTTCTCAAATATATCTCGCTCTTTAAAATAATTATATATTTCTTTGTAAGACAAATCTTGATTGATATTAAGTTTTATTAATTCATATCTATCTTCTAAGAAAAGAAATAATGTTTCAATTAAAGAAGTTTTACCACACCCAGTTTCTCCTAATAGTATCAAAGGAACCTGGGCTCTAATTCTTAAATAAATCAAAACCATTTTAACAAAATTATCAATAGTAAATTCATATCCGTTATTATCTAATATATATTTTATTTTTGTTGTCAATGAATCAGGTGTCATACATATATTTTTTAATTCGGTTCTAAATTGTGGTCCACCAAATTCAAAAAGATTTAATAATTGAGGCAATTTTAGATAATTAGTATAAAATTCATTTAGATCCTTATATTGCTTAGTGTTTTCTTTATAAGTTGTTAAAATTGAACACTCATTAATTTCTAAATATTTTTTTTGATTTTCTTCAGGAATATTATTAAATAAAATAATACCTGGTTTTATATCACAGCAAGCAACCACTCTTTTTTTATTTATTTGTTCAATTAATTTATTTTTTAATTCCTCATTTAATTTGTATTCCAATTGTTTTATATATTTTGTAGCAATTTCCTGATGTTCTAATATTGATTCATATGAAAATGCAGTAAATTTAATCACAAAATCTATATATGAATTTACAATTTTTTCTCTCATATTAATTAAAAAAGGAAATTTAGCCATATTTTCAAATATTTTTTTAGGTTTCATTTCTGGTAATTTATTTAATTTATTAAGTAATAATCCTAAAAGATCTAAAAAAATTTCAATTTGTCCGAAATTTGGTAACTTATTTTTTAAAGGGAATCTATTAATGAAATACTCCTTTATTAAGGAATCAAAATCCTTATAATTAATCTGTCCTGATAACGTATTAATTTTTCCATTTTTTAAAAGCCATAAATAATGCAGTACTTTTATATTTTTGAAGAAATTCATATTAATTTTATTAAGTTCATAATAATCTGGCTTATTTCTAAATTCTATATGATGTCTTCTAAATGGCTTCAAAAATTTAAAATCATTATAAAAGCGTTTATAATCAGATGAAACTTCAATAAATATACTTACATTAAATTTTCCGATGTATTCAAAAGTTTTATATGATTTTAAAATTAAAAATTGAAAAAGGAAATTCTTAACTAAATTATAAGTCTTTTCATTAGTATTTTCATATAATTCAAAAACAATAATAAAAGTTTCTTTCATAAATTTATTCAAATCATCTAATCTCATTGTTAAATACAAATCATCTATCTCTCCCAAAAGAAAAGCGAATAAATATTTACTATCTTTTCTTTGAGATCTTATATATTCAGTCTTCCCAACTCTAGGAGAGTCTGAAGTTACAATTTCAATTTCAGTTTTTTCTAAAATTGGAAGAGGGGAATTTTTTATAGATTTAAATAATGAAGGCTCTTCTGGAAATTCACATTTTTCTTTCAAAATTTTTAATTCCTGAATGATACAAGAATGATGATTAATATATAAAACAATAATACATGAATTAATTTTATTTTGCCTTTTTTCTAATAACTTATTGAGTGTTTTGCATAAAAATATTTCTTGATTAATTGCAAATTCTTCCGGTCTTACAATTAAAAATAAATTATGAGTACTACAATTAATTGCTCTAACACAAAAAGAATAAATGAAATTTTCTGTGAGATTATCATAGCATAATAATAGATTAAACCAATATGGTAAATTTGATTCAAGAAAGAATTGATCAAGTAATATAGGTTTTTGGGGTATTAATTTATTAAATAATCTCATTATATCTATTTCATAATCGTCTTTAGTAGTTTTATAAAAGAATAATCCTTTTAAAAAATTTAATTCACTTTTTATTTGAGTATCAAATACAATTTTGTTGATATCTGGAATTAATTTATATTGGTCATATAATTTAACATTTTTAATTTCAGGAATTACTTTATATTCACCCAAAATTTCTACATTTTTCTTTTCTTTATTTTCTTTTTTTTCTTTATTTAATTGATTGCTTTTATTAAACATATTACTCTTATTAGTATCATTTTTAATATTCCATTTAGAAATATCAGGTAAATTTTTTAATGAGTTGCAATCAAAAAACATCCAACTCATATCATTTACCTTTCCAGTATCCCAATTAGAAATATCCTGCAATTTTTTTAGTGAAATACAACCGCAAAACATACCACTCATATTAGTGACATTTTTTGTATTCCAGGAAGATAAGTTGATTTGTTTTAAGTTTTTACATTTATAAAACATAGATTTCATATTGATGATATTTTCGGTAGAAAAAGACACAAAATTTATATCTATTATTTTATCACATCCTGCAAACATATAACTACAATCTCTTAATTTAATGCTAAATTTTAAAGAAATTTTATTTTCTCCTTGCTTTTCAGGGATAAAATATTTTTTATATTCTAAACTTTTATTATTTATATATAATTCTGTATTAAATACATTTAATTCTTTTATATGATTATGAGCATAATTCGTTAAAAAGCCATTATCTTCATATTCATTATCTAAAATATATATTTTTTCATATATATCTTCTTTTTCAATATTTAATAAAATATCAAT
>NBJL03002037.1:0-12343 GCA_002087855.3 Entodinium caudatum | reverse complement strand
CCCAATCCCCAATCCCCAATCCCCAATCCCCAATCCCCAATCCCCATATAAAAATTGTTAAATCAAATAAATTAAAATTACTTTTAGTTTTAATAAATCAATTCTTATTTAATTAAATATTAAATAAAAATGTTTGCCTTTTGTTTAATTTTGTTGTTGAATATTATTTATTCAATAAAAATTTCGCCAAATGAATATAAAACAATTGATAACCCATATGAAGATGATATTTATGAATCTACAGAAGCCTACCATCATATAATCACATCAGTTTCTTCAAAAGGATACATTGATTATTATAAAGGAATCTATTACAAAAATTATTTATGCTGCGCTTGGTATTTACCTTACTCTAATGTCGATTACAGATGCGCTCATAACTTTAAGTATAAAACAATTGAAAATTATACTTATTTAACTAATTTCAACGAAACTAATTTAAAAGAATTGCTTCATTATGGATGCAGTGTTGATTTTGAAGAAGAAGAACAAATGAGTATATTATTTGATTATGATAGGGATTCGGATGATGCATTAGTATCTTTACAAATAAGGATGACTAATCTATTGCAAGAACCTCTCAGTTTTAATTTAGGAATTTGTTCATCTTATATAGGTACTTATGATGAAAGAAAATGCAAAACATATAAAAATATAGACACTTATATAATTCCTAATAATAGTTATATTCTTTATACTTTAAAAATGGAAAGAAATTATTATTATGTTCAAAGTGATAATTTTACTACTGCCAGAAATGATGTCACTTTTGAATGGACTAAACCAATTTTATTATATATTACTCCAGACGAAAAAAAAACATTATATATTAATAGCTATATCGTTTCTGTAAATTTGAACAGATATGTTTTATCATTATCTGGTCATGCTCACAATTATTGTAATAATTATGGATGTCTTAGTAGATATAGTTGCACTAGTACTACTAGTTATGATATTCAGTATGGATGTGATATACCAGGTTATTCTGGTCATTTAATCACCGAATGTTCTTTATTTGGTTGCATTCCAGGCTCATATTGCAATAAGGATAAAGTATGCATAGAATGTGATTATCAATGCAGAACATGTGAAAGTGAAAAAATGAAATGTATAAGTTGTTATAGTAATGCTAAATATCCTTCTTGGTTATATTATCGTGAGGTTGGTTATAAAGCAGGTCAGTGCATTTTCGAATTTTATCCGATAAATAAAGTTGAATCATTTGATGTAGAGGTTCCAATTCCTTTGTCTTATAGAGTTTCTTTTGAATTTTGGATTTATGTTCATGATCCAACTTATCTAACAAATAAAGACCTGAGATCTTCTTTATCAACTATTATTTTACAAGATTTTTTTTCTTTGTCTTTACATCAAAATACTAGCGATTATAGTTCTGCTATATTTATTTTAACTCCTTTTGAATTTTTTTATCCTTTTAAAAAGGCTTATACAACATTAGATGATTTTTATGATAAATATTTAAATTCTTACCCAAATTTACAATATTTAACTATAGAAATAAAAAATGTGACATCTAAATGGTTTTATATCAGAGGAGGAATGTCTTTTGTTCATAAAAAAATTTTTATTAATGATGATGAAAAAGAATTAAATTTTCTTCCAGTTTTTGACCAAGA
The DNA here is from genome assembly GCA_002087855.3 of Entodinium caudatum. Classification (NCBI taxonomy): domain Eukaryota; phylum Ciliophora; class Litostomatea; order Entodiniomorphida; family Ophryoscolecidae; genus Entodinium; species Entodinium caudatum. The sequence goes on along the minus strand of NBJL03002037.1, from coordinate 10,703 downwards.
TGAAACGACTAATTATCAATTTTTAATGAGAAAATTTTATAGAAGATATGACACTACATTATTAAAAATACAAGGTTTTGAATATATTAATACAGATGTGTATATTAGAAATTTAAATTTTTATAGTGAATATATGTTTAATCAAATCAATAATCCGAATTATTTCAACTTACACGAAATAACAGATATTTTAACTTATCCTCAATTACTATTTGTACTTCCACTTACTGATGTCACTGTTGAATCAAATAAATTGCAGGTGAAGCATAATTTATATGATTACAGTGGGCAATATAATAATATACATGACGAGAACGAAAAAAATAAAGTAATTATAACCCCTCTTCAAGGCAAATTGGTACGAGATTATTTGGCTCCAAGTAAAAATTTTTACAGACTTAATTTTTTAAAATTTGCTAATAAAGAATATAGCTCTACTGATATAAATCCTGATGTATTATCTGATATAGAATGTCTAGATGAAGAACATAAACAATATTGCTATGATGATGGGCAACCATATATTTGTAAAAAAGGATTTAATTTAATTGAAAAATATAAAGATGTAAATATTACTGATAATTTCACTAATATTAACTCAGATGCAATTAATGGTGAAACAATGGTTGAAGAAACGGTTGCTGAAACAACTGTAGTAACAAATTTGGAAACAACTTTAGAAACGACAATTGAAATAATAGAACCTAGAAAGAATTATTCTTTTTGTGTTTCTGAATGTATTCAAGAGGATTCTCAAGGTAACATACATCAATTCATGAGATTACCAAATATAAAAAGAGATCAAAAGCTTCAAAAAAAAATTGATAATGATATTTGTGCATATGAATGCAATTCTACTACAGTTGAAAATTGCCCAATATCTCAATCTAGCGAAATTAATGAATTTAAATGTAGAGAAAATGAATCAGTATATTCATATTTTTACCAATGCCTAGATATAAATGAATTTCCTTCCGAAAAAAGCGGATTACAATTCAGTGGAACTATGAATACAAAATCGATATATTTTCCACTTAACCAAGACTTATATAATTTTTATATTGAAATTTGGTTCCATCCAGATTTATTAACTCAAGAAGATAAACCTTTATATACAAAATATTTTTTCGCAACTAATAATCACCAAATGTATTATGATATTAATACACAGCAATTTATGCTCAAAGTTTACAATGAAAAAGGCTCTCAATCAACATTTAATCTTAATCAAAAAATATATTATTTTGGGTGGAATCATTTAATATTTTATTCTCATGAACGTTTAAATAAAGATACAATTTTAACAACATTTACTGTATCTTTGGCAAATAATTTAATTGATGTTGGAACTATAGAAGGAAGAAGTACTGCAAATAAAATATGTTTTTGTAATAAAGATACCGAATGTTGTGATAAATTGACAGGAGTTACTTGGATGGATATGTTTATAACAGAAATAAAAGTGTGGGATTCAAATTTTGTACAATATCATACTATTAATGATTATGATAAATTTAAATTTGTTATTCCAGGAGGTTTATTACAAGCATATAATTTATCAGCGGCTGTTTTAGATCAAAATACAATAATAGATTTAAGGCATCCTGATAATTCTACTTACAATGCTTATTTTCCATTTAATGATATAGAAATAAATCCTGATAATGATATGAATTATAATATAGGTTGGAATTTTAATTGGAATGATTTAAATTATCCTAAATATATTGTATCAAATAAAATCTTAAGAGATCATTCTAGAGTTCAAATTTTTGAAACAGGTACATGTAATGAAGGATGTCTTAAATGTTTTGGATTTAATAAATTCTCTTGTTATTCATGCATGCCTGGATATGCTTTAAATGGAGCTACATGCACCAAAACATCTGAAGATTTAAGTATATATTATTATGTCAATCCTTTAAAACCAATTAATTCATCAGATATAGTTGATGATTTAGAATTAGATTTTGCCTCCCTTAATTTAACTAATTATACTACTATTACTTTACATTTTTATATAAAAATATATGGATTTACTCAAGAGCAAATAGATCTTTATAAAAATGATGGAATTGAATTATTTAAATTAATTACTTTTTCTGAAGACTCTCAATTTATTCTTTATTATAATATAAAAACTGATAGTATTTTATTACAATTAGGGGACAAAATTCAATATTCATATAAAGGAGTTTTAACAAAATTTGGAAGTTGGATTCCTATATCTATATCAGCTTTTCGTTCAGAAGATCTAGATTTCAGACAAAATTTTAATAGCATGTCTTTTGATAATACTCTATTACCATATTTAGCCTTTGATACAATAACTGAAGAAGATGGAACTGAAACTCTTAATAGAACATATGCATATTTCCCAATAGAAACATTTAAAATATCAAAATATTTAATAGCCCATTTTGCCGATGTTACTTTATATGATTTATTTATTATTAATGCTTATGGATATGCTCAACATAAATATTTAGAAAATGGAAAGTTTTCTGAGACAAGTGATATTTCAAGAAATAAAATAATAATTAAGACATTCAAAATGTTTTATATTGATAATGAAAAAAATGAAACAAATTCTACTGAGTATACAAGTACAGAAAATTTAATAGAAACAACTGCAGAAAATGTTAACGAGCCAACCACAGTAATAGAAATTGAATCAAATACTGGATTTTTAAATTCAACTGATTACACTGATAATTCTAATGATAAAGAAAGAGAAATAAAGGAAGTTATAATATTTAATAAATGCATGTCTCCTGAAGATGTTCTCAATCCAAATGAAACTATGAAAAGAGTCACATGTAAAGAGGATTATCTACCTTATTTAGATCAAAAATGCAAAGATAATGAATTAGTTAAATTTCAAACTTCAAATTTACCAGCTACTTGCATTAATTCTGCATCAAAATGCGAAAATATAGAACAAGTTACTATGAATATGCTTTCTAATTGTGATTATTTATATGCTACATGCGATACAAAATCTTTGAATTCAATAAATAATTTAATATATACTTATTCTCCAAAAAATTCTCCAAAAGATAATTATATAGTTTGTGGAAATGCTAATGGTTTGGATTTAGCCAGATTTGAACCTGGTGAAATAAAGAATATTACTTCTCCTACAGATGAATTTAAAATGGAATTTTGGTTTTTATCTCAAAGTTATGTTGGTAATCATTTTAAATCAATTGTTATGGAATGGACTGATCATATAAAAATCGAAGTGTTTTATAATACTGAAACATCAAAATATGGAACAAGATGTATTCCTATGAACGATGAAGAAAATAAAATGGAATTTGAATATATAGAAGCTTCAAATGATCAAAATAGATGGAGATATATAGTATGTGGAATTAATACTAATAATAATAAGGCATATATGACAAACTTAATGGTGGACAATAGAGAAGAAGTTACATTTAATCCATCAGTGACTTTAACAAATAAATTAACTACTTTGAAATTATCAGAAGATTCAGATACAAATTATGGAGTTACATATTTAAAAGAATTGAGATTATGGAATTGTTATGATTGTTCTTCTGATAAAGCTTTTGTAAAATATTCAAGAGATGATCCTTATTTTTCAAAAGTTTTACATTATTTTAAATTTGAATCACCAACAGGATTTTTACAAGATTATCATCAAGGATTTCCTGAACCTTATGTTTATACTCAATTAATAACAAAAGAAGATTTTAATGGTTATGGATTATTAGATCCTATTCCTGATGTTCCAGATTGTAATGAAGGAGGACAAATGTATTTTTCTGTAAAAATGGGAGAAGGATGTGACACGATGTTTAATTTCAATATATTTAAAAAAGATGTTGTATTTGATGATATTCCTGCATCGAGAGCAAACAGATATACAATGGAATTTTGGTTTTATGTTGAATCTGCTGATGATTTTAGAGGAGGAATGAATTTAATTTATGAAAATCATATGACTATATCTACCTGTGCTCATAATATTAATGATACAGATTTAGATGTATATTGCTTCCCACAAGCTTATAGAGATCATCTAGATGATGTATTTGGAGATAAAATGAAACAAAGATTTGATGAAGCACAAAATAAGGCTGGCTATACGTTTATTGATGGATTTAGTAAATGGAATTATGTAAGATGTGCATATAGTTTCGATATATTAAAATATTATATAAATGATGAAGAACCAAAAAATATTGATCCAGAAATTTATTTTAATTCATACAAAAATGATAAGCCTTTTAAAATGTTCATGGATAACTTAGTAAAATTAAAAATAAACTTATCTAAAAATAATTTTGCTCGTACTTTTATTCAAACAATAAATATATATAGAGATTATATTCCTCAGACAATTCAAACAAAATATGTTAAGATGGACCAATATATTACTAATAGTTATGAAAATCCTTATTATCCTATTTTATTCTCTGTTTCATTTCCAGAAAATTATGACATTATTACTGATAAACTAAAATACTATGTATCTGATTATGATATATACCCAGAAAAGAATAATTTAGAACATTTTCTTGGAGATATTGAACTCAAAAGTTATAAAACCTACCCAATTTATTCACCTTTTAAATTATGTAATTATGGGCAAATATTTATAGAAAATACCACGACTTGTCGATCAATAATGTCACCAAATAATTGTGATAAAGTAAAAACGTTTTGCATTGATAACTCTAAATTTTTCTGGTGTCCAAGTGGAAAATATTTGGATGTTAATGAACTAACATGTGATAAAGATTGCCCAGAAGGATATACAAGGCCACCTGATATAAGAGATGGGTATGGAATGTGTTATATTAATGCAGCTGAAAAACATTATTCTCAATATCCAAGAACGAACCAAGATTTAAAACAAGGAAAATATGAAAATTTATTTGAATGTGAAGATGGATATACTTTAGTATATTATAATTGCATTCCAAATGAAAAGATAGCAACAAGTGGATTGTATTTCAGTACAAAATACAAGTTTAGTAATTTAATTGCAAGTTATAATAAATTAAGTGTTCCAATCGCAAATTATTTTGTAGATTTTTGGTTTTTATTTGATTTATCTGGAGAATACAGATTTAATATTCCTAATGATAATACAAGATATACAATTTTTATAGCTTATCCACATTTTATTACAAGATATAAAGATAAAATTCAATATAATAATGGATATATATTACTTGACTATTATGACATAATTAAAGTTGAAGAAATAAAATATAAATGGAATCATGTAGTTATAGAAAATTATCAAATTGATGGAAATACTGCAGCGGATACCTTTAAATATTTGAACATATATTGGAATAATGATTATAATAATCCAAAATTATCATTAAAAATAAATAATGGTAATAGTTATGCTTTATCACAGATTGCATTTTGTCATGGAGATAATGATAAATACTCAATATGTAATCTAGGTTTAAATTCAATGACATATAAAGTATTTACTCCTGTTTGGGATGATGTTTATTATAAAGATATAAAAGTTTGGAATAGAAATTCAACATCAATTTCATCAATAAATACTTTTGGTTCTCCTATAAATAATGAAATAACGATGAATATAATATCTTATCATCCTTTAACATTAGATACTATTGAACATGGAAAAGTAAAATCTTTGGTTACTTTTATGGAAAAAGATGTTGATTTAATAACAGGCTATAATTTAGAAAGAGAATATGATAATTCCCAACAAACAAATTGGATAACAGATTTTGATATTACTTTACCAAATAAATACATTGAAAGTATTAATGTTGATTGTTATACTGATGAAGTGAATTCTCCACATTTTAGTAGAAATGATTCCACATTTGTAGCAAAAGCATGCGAAGGAAGATGTCAAAGATGTTTTAGTGGATCAGAGGAAGATTGCATTTCTTGTCAAACTCCTTATTTAATAACAGCAACTAAATGTTCTGATGTAACTGGATTTTATTTCAAAGTTCCTTCTTTAGATTCTAATTTAGATGTAATTCGTTTAAATGAAGCATTATCTAGTTATAAGGAAATAACCATAATGTTTTATATGAAATTTTTAGGTAGCATTGAGCAAAGAATGGGAATTGTACCTATTCTTTATTTTTATGAAAATAAAAATTATTTAGGATGGGATATTGAAAAACAAATTTTTACTATAAATTTATTAGATGAATCATCAAATATTGAAACTATTTTCTCTTATAATCAAAGTAGATTATTTATAGGTAAATGGTCTTTATTTTCTATATCTATATATGTATCTGATTATCCTTTAATATTTCCAAATATGATTCAATTTATGATAGATGAAAATATTATAGAACCAGAAATTGATTTGAAAGAATTACATAAAAAGAATATTCATTTTGATTATATTTCTATTAATAATAAAATGAGTGCTGTTTTTTATGATTTAAGAATATATAATAAATTCTTTATAGGTGCTTATGGAATAGGTCAAGATATTTATTCTTCATCTTTTGGACAACCTTTATTAAAGAGAAGATTTTCTTTGAAATCAACATCAGAATCAAGTAATGATTGTGCTCAAACAAATGATATTAACCCATCAATAGGAAGTAATATTCAATGCATAGGTGATTATAATCCATATGATGATCCAAATTTAAAATGCGAATCAGGGGAATATAGGATTGTTGATGCAATAAATAACAAAATTGAATGTAATACATGTGATAGTTATTGTAATATTAATTATTGCACTTCAAATACAACTAAAAATTGTTCATGTGTTAACGATGGTCCTGATTATTGGATAAGATATGATTATGAAGAGGATAAACAAAAGTTTTATTGTGAAAGATTAGATTCTATTAATATAAATGAATATAATGATATAGTAATTGATGATATTGGTGTTGGTACAGAAACTGGATATATGATGGAATTTTGGTTTTATTTGGAAACTTACGTAGCTTATGCTAACTTTAGAGGAGTTTCATTTATATGGAAGCATTTCTTAAAAATAGAAGTAAATCATTATCAAAATGATTTAATCAAAATCGATTGTTATCCAAACTCTGAGAACAATGCTAAATTTATAACAGATAAGCAAGATAAATATAATACTTGGGTATTTTATCGATGTCAAGTTGATAAAGAAAAAATGTCTGTTTATAGTCAAAGAACTTCTTCTGGTATCCCAAGTAATACCTTATGGTCAGGAACAGATACTTCAACCACCTTAACCATAAAAGATAATTCTGATAGTCCTTATGGAGTTTTTTTATTAAGAGAATTAAGATTATATAATGCAAGAAATACTATATTAAATGAGATATCTCATTTAAATTTAGATATAACTAAATATATTTCTTTGATTCATTATTATAAAGGAAATTTTACAAATACAACAACAGAAAGAAATGTCTTATATGATTCTGTAAAAGATTTGAATATTTCTCTAGCATATAAATTTGATAAATATCCATATTCTTATATTTCAAAGAGTTATACTGAACTTGTACTATGTGAAGAAGGATATGAATATAAAAAAAACACAGAAGGAAATTATGAATGTTTGCTTATCGATCAAAATGATATAATAGATCGTTTAAGTAAAGATGATAGTACTTATACTGTAGCGGATTTAGTTTCCAAAGTAGACAATATATTTAATATGGCTGTTGGTGAATTTAATATAACAAATAATCTTAATAATAAAACAATAATAACTGGATTTAGTTATGATGAAAATGGAACTATAATAACAAAAGAGCCTGTGGTTTCTGATAGTTATTGTTCACAAAAAGGAATTACTCAAATAGTTATCACAACTATGACTTGTTATTGCTTGGGAGATGCTGTTGGAAAATATTGTCATTTGAAATCCTCTGATTATACTACTTTTGAAAGTATGTATGAATTATTTTTCAATAAAGCTCAAAAAACATATAAAGCATATGTTTATGATGTTATAAATGAAAATTCTGAAGGGGAATATGCTTTCCTTTCTTCTTTAAATAATTTAATTTTAGGAAATCAATTATTTGCAAAAGATGGATCTTTTGTAACTGAGGTTACAACGTGGATTAATAAAGATGTTATTTATAATGTAAATCATTGTGATTTGAAATATATTGAAATGGTCGATAATATATTTTCAACTTTGATTTTATTAACAAATACTTATAAAGCAGGATTAATAAGCAATCATAAAGGAACAGATAGAGATGCTAATTTGAATATGGGACAAGAAGAGGAAATTGATGGAAATATTATATTGATTAAAAAGCAACTTGAATATTTAACCAAGTTATGTTTTTCAGATACTGTTGATGGCTTATGGTCTTATGCAAGTCAGAATATTCATGTTGACCTTCTAAAAATTCCAAAAAATGGTGATATTAATTTAGATGAAAAAATAAAATCTTTAAAAATAGGAAATCATGAACCTTATGTGCAATTTGGAAATTGCTTAGATTCAATTAAATCTTTAGATGGTAGTCAAAATATAAACCTACAATTTATAACATGGATATATAGTCCTTGGTATCATCATCATATTTTAAACAATAACTATACATCTAATTATATAGAAATAAAATTATATTCAGATGATTTAAATGAATTACAATTAAATGAATGTAAAGATGATTCTTCTATCACATTTTATTTATCGTTAATTAATCCACTATTAACAGATATAATAAATAATAATAAAATTCATTTTAAAGAAGGAAATATATATAAATCAGATGATCCAATATTTACCGAACCTAAATATATATTAGATGATGGCTCTATTTCTGATATGACTCTAGAAGAAAGAAGAGACAAATATTATTTTCAATATTTATTAGTTTATAAAACATTAGATGAAAGAAACAGAGAATATGTTCAAGAAGAGGTTGAATATCAAAATCTTGAAGATAATTCATATTTCAGATGTTCTTCAAAGCATTTAAGTGACTTTATATTAACTTATGAGTATAATCCTGAACCAAATAAAATTTTGGGTCGATTTTATTTTTTGAAACATTACAAAATATTTATAAATTCAAAGAATCTTAACGGAAATTATGGATTCTATTTTATTATTTTAGTAATTGCACTGTATTTTTTGAATTTTGTTGTTGTTAAATTAGTTCTCAGATGCAAAAAAAAGAATATGGGAGATAAAAATTATTTATTAATAGAAGACTTTTTAATAAAGTATGTTTATCCTTATGGAAATAATGAAGGAGATTTCTTTATAAATACTGAAAATATGAATAAAATTTATAATCGAAATTTAAATTTAAAAAAAGAAAAAACTGATTTAAACGATAAGGATATATTAAAAATAAAAAATAATAAAAACTTGGAGACAGAAACAAAATTAGTAAAGGAAAAAATTATCAAAGAAAATTTAAGAAAAAATGCTTATTTAAACGATGATAATTTGATGAATTATGGCGATATTAAAAATAAAAAGCTTTTTGAACAATATTATAAAGAAATTAATGAACAAGGATATAATAAAGATACAATTGAAATGGAAACAGAAAAAGAAAGTAATAAAGAAAATGGAGATAATAAAATAAAATTAAAAACGGATGATGTTGAACCAAAATCAAAAGATGAATTGAATAATGAAGAAAAAAAGAGTGGAAAAAAGAAGAATAAAAAAAATTTAAATAAAAATAAAAATAATTATATAACAAAAGAAGATAGAAGTAGTAATGATGAAATTGATGAAGAAATAGAAGAAGTCAAGGACTTCAATAAAAGAAATAGAGTCAATATAAACCATTTAATTCATAGTTTACAAATTTCTAATGAGAATTTTAGGGTAAGAATGTTAAGTAAAATGAAAGTAAATTTTTGCTCATTTTTTTTGGTTAATTTAAAAAATAGAATTATTTTTATAAATACATTTACAGGAAATTATACCTATTCTGCGTCTATAAAAGCATTATGTTTTCCTTTATATTTAGAAATATTGCTTTTTGTGAACACATTTGTCTTTATATCATTAGAAGATGAATCTAATTTTTCTGATTACCTAAGTAATAATTTAGGAGATTTTCTTTGGAGATGTATACTTCCAATTATTTTAGTAAAAGTTTATTTTTATTTAACACGATATTTTTATAACTTAGATAGTGCGAAGATTAGAAATCTATTATTTGAATTTAAAACAAATAAAAAATCTTTTGATAAACACTATTTTTATGTGCTAAAGAAAATCAGGAATATGATGATATTTGAAACAATACTTTTTTTCTTTATGGCGGTACTTACTTATATTTTTGTTTTTGGACTTTTCGCTGTCTATCCTTCTCAAGGAAAATCTATGTTCGTTAGTCTAATTGTCGGAATAGTAATAGATTTAGCTTTAAATTTCGTTCTGGAATTATTAATTGCTGTATTATATTTGTTCCGAAAGAATCATGTAGTTGTAGTTATTATTGACTATGCAAATCGATTATTAAGTTATAAAATGCTTTCGCCTTAAATTAAATATGTTTTATATCATAAATTTATAATTATAAATTATTCTAAATAGACATAAATATGTTTTATTTATTTACTATACATTTTATATTATTCAAACATTCATTAAAATACACCATTTATATATTTATAAAATAATTAATTTAATTTAATAAATTATTATTATAGTTTATAAAACTATATTATGGGGATTGGGGATTGGGGATTGGGGATTGGGGATTGGG
>NBJL03002013.1:0-12400 GCA_002087855.3 Entodinium caudatum | reverse complement strand
ATCCCCAATCCCCATTTATTATTAATTTATATTAATGAATAAAGATTCATATAAAAAATAATTAAAATAATTTTAGTAAATTTCATAACAAAAAAAATGTTATCAAATAGCCTTAATAACCACCAATCTCAAAATACCTTATCTTTTCAAGCATATAAATATAATAATAAATATCCTCAAAATAAAATAAGATATAATAATAGATATGCTAATATTCAAAATAAAGCATCAGCTCCGATTACTTCTAATAATTATAATAATCAATTTTTATATAAATCAGAAAATAAAAATGGATATAATAAAATGTCTTTAGCATCAAATTCACAAAATAATGATTTAGTTTTAATAAATCCTAAAACATATACAAGTATAACAAAAGGTAAAATATCTACTAGTCAAAATTCATTAAATTGGAATAATATAGGATTTAAAGAAGTCAAATGGAAAAATAAATTCTCGAATAAAACATATAATAATTTATTGAACAATAATGATTATGCTAAAAATAATAAAAATTATTTATTCCAAAGTTATAATATAAATAATAATTATGGAGCAACTGCAAAAAATCTAGGATTTTATAATATAAATAATAATACTAATAATAATAAAAATATATTATATTCCAAAAAAAATGGACTGATTAATTCATATATATCGACTTTAAGTAGTAGTTATAATAATAATATAAAAAATAATCAACAAAAAAATTCATTATATGAATATTATAAAAATATAGTCCAAATACAAAATGCTAGAGAAGGTCTTAATTCAAAGATATTAAAGAATAGAATGACAGATGAACAAAATATTAAAAAAATAAATAAAATACAGGCAATATGGAAAGGAGTTTATGTTAGAGAATTAATGAAATATTATTGGAATTTTAATACTTTTCAAGAAAAATTAGAAAAAATTTTGGATTTATATTATAAAAGGTATTTTTTAAATAAATTAGAAAATAATTATATAAATAAGAAACAATTCGCGAATGAACAAATGGTTGAAAAATATAATAATTTATTAGAACAATTTAATAAATATAAAAAAGATACAGAGAAAAATAAAATAAATAATGAATTTATTACAGAAAAAATAAATTTTGAAATTTTAATGACTGGTGAAACAATAAATTCAGAAGAAATAATATCTAATAGAAATGAAGAAAAAGAAGAAGAAATAGAAAATATTAAATTAAAATCAATAAATAAAAAGAAAGACAATGCTTTTTTAAAAAATTTTAATAAGAATTTGAATATAATTAAAGGTGATAAATTTTGCTTTAAAAAAATTAAAAAAGAAAATAATATATATCAAATAAATAATGAATTCTTTTCTTTAATTAATAATATTTCTAAAATAAAATTAACTGATGAAGAAAAAAAAGAAGGAGAAAAAATTAAATTATTAATAATAGAAAATCAAAATGGAATTAATTATGAGAAAGAGAAAACTTTTAATAATGGTGATTTAAGTATTGAAAAAAAAACTGGTTTTAATATAATTGATAATGATAAAAAAGAAGAGGAAAAAATGAAAAAAGAAAATGGACGACAAATTTTATTAATATCAAATAAATCAGATTTTATAATAAAAAATAAAGAGAAAGAAAAATGTGATAAAATGACAGAAATAACAGAAGAAATGAATATAATAAAAATAAATAAAAATATATTTGAAAAAGAAAATAATAATCTAGAATATAAAAAAGTAAAAAAAATAGAAATAAATAATTATAATTCAATGAATGAAATAGAAAAAGGAGATGCATTAGAGATAAATCCATATGAAATAAAAAGAACAAAAATTAATAAGAAAGAAATAAGTAAACAAAATAATATAAATGTAATAGTTTCTAATAATAATATATTTAATGAAAAATCAAAAAAAAATTTAATAAAAATAATATTTCCAATAAGACTAAAAGAAATTTTAATAAAATATATAAAAAAGAATTTCTTTTTATATTTGTTAAATCAACTTAAAAAGATTTCTTTTATTTCTATTTTGATTCAAATAGAGAATAATAAAAAGAAAAAATTGAAGAAAAAAGGAATGGAGAAAATAAAAGAAAGAATGGTTCTGATAAAATTAAGGAAATATTTTGAGAAAGAGATGATAAAATATCAAATACAAAATTTGCTAAAAAAATATTTATATCTAAAATGGAATAAAGGCTTGATGGATTTATCTAATATTATTATTAATGATAAAAATAATAAATCATTAAAATAAATATTAAATAAATATAATTTTTATAATAATTATATAACAAATTTATATCTATTCTGAAATTCTAATTCTTTATATAAATTCATCATTTTTTCTTCTTCACTTTTATTCAAATTATTATTAACATTTAATTTTATCTTTTTAACATTACATCTAAAACTAATAGGTGGTAAAATTATTTTCTTTTTTTCAGTTTGAATTTCATTAAAATAAATTTTATCTGATGAAGAATTATTCTCTTTTATAATATCTTTTTCTTTTTTTGTATTTATACTTCTTCTTTTTGGTGAAGATATTTTATTTAAAGATTTTAACTTTATGTGTTTATTTGGACTATTATTATTTGTAACTATTTCTTTTTTTGGCTGGATAAATAAAATATTATGTATCAATTCATGCCTTTTATCTTGAGGACTATTTATATATACTTTTTTTGAAATTGTTTGGATTTGATTCAAAATTTTTCTATTAAATGAATTATGTTTTGAATTAAATTGTTTTAATACTGATTCTTTTTTAGATAAATCTAATTCTGTAATTGATATTTTATTAGCAAATCTTTGCTTTTTTATTTGATTTATAAATTTTTCTTCTTCTTTTAATAAAGATAAATGAAAATAGTGCTTTAGATATATATTGTTGAATATTGTAATTTAAATTTTAAATTTTACAAATAATTTTAAATAAAAATAGAAAATGTCCAAAGAAAATTATTTTTTAACATATAATTCATTAATATCTATTTGTATTCTTTCGGAAGATTATGACAATTCTCAGTTTGCAAAATTTTTATATGCAGAAGAAAATTTGGAGCATACTCTTAATTTTAAAACTTGTAAAAAATCATTTTTAGATTATAAAGACATCAAAGGAAGTTTATTTTATATAAGAAATATTGAAGAATGTAATTCTAATTATTCTTTTTCAGAAAAACAAGATAATATTTCAAAAGAATTTGGATTTTTAAATAAAGAAAAAATTCATAAAAATGCAAATTTTTATTTACAACATATGACAAGTAAAAAATTTATTTCAATTGAAAGAACCAAAGATAATAAATTTAGATTAAAATTAATGAAAAATATTAATAAAGCTGCTAATTTTTATTTAAGAAAGGTAAATGAAAAAAGGAATTCAAGAGAATATATGAATATTAAAGATGTTTTTAATTTAAGTATTTATATTGAAGATGATGGATTATTTTATTATGTAAAAGATGATATAAATCCTATAAAGGATAATATTCAACATTATAATATAATTATTGAAAAAGAGCCTACAGCTAATTTTTGTGTATTCAATCAACAATGGTTTATTAACGAAACAAAAGAAATATATTCGGGGCAATTAATTAATATAATATTTTCAGTAGTAAAAGCTGATAAAAAAGAAGAATATATGTTAGGTGTTATAAAAAAAGAAAAAAAGAATGAAGAAATCAGAGAAGATGAAAATGAGAATGAAAGAAAATCAGAAAATGATGATGAAGATATAAAAGAAGAAGAAAAAAAGCCAAAATATGATGAATATGAGATAATAGGAATTCGTTATTCAAAAGATGAAGATTTAGATAAACATGTCTTGTATAATACATTTTGGATAATGGAAGAAGATACAAGTTGTCTTGAAGAAAATAATAAAGTACCAATGAAAATAAAAGAACAAATTAGGATAAAAAATTTTAATACAGGATTATATTTAAATATTAAAGTTAAAGGAGATTTTGAATTAAATAATAATTTATTTGATGAAGAATATTCAGATATATTATATGAATTTTATTTAGTAGATGAAAGATTTTTAAATGACAATTATAAATTTGAATATAATTTTATGTTTTTAAATTGTACATTTGGAATATTATCTTCTGAAATTATGGATGAAGGAGAATATATTTTAAAAGGTGTTTTTCATAAATTAAAATTAAATGATTTATATGATTATAAATATTATTATAAGCCATTATCATTAAAAATGAATAATAAAATAGAAAAAACCACTAAAAAAGATAAAAAAAATAAAAAAGAAAAAGACGATAAAAAGGATTTTGATGAAAAGACTAAAAATAATAAAATCAATAAAAAAATCAAAGATAATAAAGAAGATAAGGATGATAAAGAAGATATGTATAGATTATTAATAAAACAAGAAGATGACTTTATTTTCAAAATAAAAAAAATAGATTTACAAAAGGGTATTCAAGTTACTTATGTAAAAAAAATAATAGAATTGCAAATGAATTTTCAAATTACATATATAAAAAAAATGATTAATTCTTTAGATAAAGTAGTAAGTGATGATTCAAAAGAGGATAATGGCATTATTTATAAAAGTATAAAATTTTTTTTGGAATATTTATTAAATATTGATTATTCTTTTAGAGATGAAAAATACGAAAGTAATATACCTGTAAAAGAAAGACAAAATATATTATTTAACTTTAATATCGTTGAATTAATAAATAAATCATTAGAGTATTATTTAAATAAGATAGAAAAAGAAAAAGATAATTTTTTGAATGATCAAACAAGAAAAACTTTAAATGAAATATTAATTAATATAATAAAATTTTTTAAAAATTTATCATTAGAAAATGAAGAAATTAAAATAGCAATATATATTATATCTCTAAACAAATTACTTAAATTATCTGATATTATTTTCCATAATAATATTACAGATATTACTACTTTAATAAATTTTATTTTTGATTTAATGAATGATTCTGAGGCATTACAAGATTATTTTTTAGGTGGAGGAGAAATATTAAAAAAAAGCTCAAAAAAAGAATATTTAAAAAATTATGATTTAAATGGTTTACTTAGAGAAGATAAACTATTAGAATATATTGAAAAAAATCATAACTATTTATTATATTATGAAAAATTGATTGGATTAAATAAAGTTCAATATAAAAGAAAAGAAATAGAATCTCGTGTAAAGATGCATATTGAAGATGTCAAAAAAAAGACAGATAAAAATAAAAAAACTTATAATCAAATAATTGATAAAATTATTTCAGAGATAATTAAACTTATAAAAAAGCATGCTTTATTATTAGACCAATTCAACAATGATATGAAAGATAATGAGAAAAAAGTTAATAAAAGGAAAACATTTAGAATTGATTTAAAAAAAAATAGTGTTCAATTAAGAAGAGATGAAGAAAGACATAAAAAAGAAATTGAAGAGAAAGGAAGGAAAGATAGAACAAGGAGAGCAACTACAAAAGCATCTAGTAATATTATATTAGATGAAATAGATAGAGAAGATACAACTAATAAATTTCTTGAAGATGAAGAAAAAGAAATTAATTATGATTCAAATAATAAATTTTTTTTATTTAATGAAACAAAGAAAAATGAAGATGATGAACCTAATAAAAATAACAAAAAAAATAATATAGACAGAAAAGATAATAATGTTAATTTAAAAAAAACTTTTACATTAGGACTAAATTTCCTTAAAAAGAAAAATGCAGAGCCAGAAAATAAAACAAATAATAAGTTTGGAAATTTATCTTTTTTTAATAGAGTAAAATCAGAATTTGAAAAAGTTGAAGAAAACAAAGAAAATAAAAAAAATTTTAATAAAATTATTTTTAGTTCTTTGACAAAAAGAAAATCAAAATTTATAAATAAATCAAGAACAAAAGGAACAATGGAAAGAATTGAAAGTATAAGACCTAATTTAATTTTATCTTATAAAGATTATTTAATCAAATTAGGAAAAATATATCAATTTATTCAATTCTTTACTTCATTAGATTTAAACAAATCTTTATTTATTAATGAATATTTCATGGATTTATTGAATAAAGAATCAGGAAAAGGTGGAAATTTAGATCCTTCTTTATTTATATTTTTTAATGGAGAAAAAATTGATGAACAAAATAATTGCTTCTTAGATAAAAATATTGTTAATTTTTATTTGTTTCATTTATATAATAAATTTTTCCCAAATGTGAAATCTAATTTGAGTGAAAAAATAAATTTAGAAACTATTACTGGGGCTGATATTATTAATGAAATTGAAGATGGCAATATAAAAAAAGAGGATTATTCTGATTATGATGATGAATCTAAATATCAAAAAGAAATGATTCAGGAATTCAATTTAATTGATGATGATTTATGTATTTTATATTCTATATATCAATTTTTAATAAATCAATATACAAAAACAATATTTAAACTATTTAATTTAAAATGCAATTTTTATTTGAATTTTCAAACTATAAATGGTATAACTAAATCCAAAAATTATTTTAGTGATATAATTAAAAATTTATTAAGTAAAATAGTTTTTTTGAATAAAGAATATTTTCAAAATTTATATCAAGCATTTCAAAAAAATCCATCATTATTGAATCAGGAATTTGATTTAGATAATCAAATTTTGCAAAATAATAAAAATCAAAGAAGATTAAGTATAAAAGATATGATGAAAAATAAAGTAGATAAATTTTCCAGAAGAGAAGCGATGCTAATTGAATATATATATTTTTTCTTAAAAAAATGTGATGAAATTAAATATTTATATGAAAAGATGGTTATTTATAAATATATTAAAAATCTTGTTGATTATGAAAAATTAAAATCAGAAGAAGAAAATGAAATTGAAGAAAATAATGAAAAATTAGAAGACAATTATGAAAAGAATATTTCAATAAAAGAAAAAATATTGAGCCTTTCTAATTATTTAAATAATCAAAAATTGAAAATATTGAAATCTTATGAGAAATTGTTAAAATCAAATAAAAAATATTCTACTACTAATGGGGAAAAAGATGAAAGGAGAAATGAAGAAAATAGAAATGTAGAAGAAGGAGAAAAAGATAAGTTTACAGTATTAAAAATGAAAGAAAAATCAGATTTTATTACTCAATTATTGAAAAAATATGAAATCAAAAAATTTTTTAATAATATAATATATATGGAATCAAAGAGTGATAATATATTTTCAGATAAATCTTTAAAAAAATTAAGAAGAATTATGATATATTTTCAAGAAATTGATAATGAAATTCTAAAATTGAAAATAAATTCTGATAGGAATAAAGTTAAAAAATTTGAAAAAGAAGAATCATTAAAAATAATAAACAGAAATTTAGGTAAAATTTGTATTGAACAAGGAAAAATATTTCATTTAAGTTCTAATGGGAACAGAAAAGGAAATATTTTAATTCAAATGTTAACATATGAAAATAAATCTTTCTATAAAAAAATCAGATTCAATAAAATATTTGGAAGAATGGTAGATAATTTAAACTCTTTTAAAAGATATAAAGACAAAAATATTTTAATTTATTGCTCATTTTTATTGAAAATTTTTATTGATATGAAAAATATTGATAATAGTTTCCATAAAAATTTTGTCAAATATTTTGAATTTTATATTGATTTTATAATGAGAAGTCTTAAATCTATAAATGGATTTTCTAAGGTTATTATTTCAGACGAAGAACCTCTTTTTTTAAATGTTTCATATCTAGGAATAGAAGCCTTTTTACTCGTCCTTAAAAATTGCAAATTAGATTATAAAGATTTTAAAGAAAATAAAAAAATTGATGTTTTTAAGGTTATGATTGAAATTTTTTCAGAATTACAAAAAATATTTGATTTGTTTCAAAATAGAAAATATAAAATAATATATCAAATATTATATACTTACGCAGTTAGTAGAATTTTGCTTTTTTTAAATAGTAAAAGAGATTATGATTTAAAATCATATTATTTTCTTTTTAGCTCAATATATCCTATTCAAAAAATGAAAGCTAATATTTCTTTCTGTTTTGAAACTATTAATAATAGTCTAGATAAGGAACATATATTAAGTAGAAGAAATTCATCAATATTTATAGAAAAAAGTTCTTTGATAGAAGATACTGAAGAAAGTTTTTCAAAATATATACAAGATGAAGAAAAAGAAGGTTTAATTATGAGTGATTCTAAAGAGAGATTTACCCCAATGGATTTATTTGTTGTTAAGAAGGAAAATGAAAAGCATTATGATGATTATAAGATAAAAAAAGAAGAAGAAATAGAAAAAAAAGAAGAAGCAGAAGAAGAAGAAGAAAAAGAAGAATTAGAAGAAGAAGAAGAAAAAGAAGAAAATAAAAAAATTAATAATAATTATAATATTGATTATATAAGATGGGATGATGAAAATGAGATTAATAAATTATCATTTTATTTGAATTATCTTTCTGTTTATGTTGTTTATTTAAATGATAAAAATTCTTTAATAAAAGAAGATAAAAATGAATTTCCAAAGAAAGAAATAAAAGAAGAATCAAACTTTTCATTTACACCTTTATCAGATAAAATAAAATCACTATTAGATACAGGGCATAATTATGAAGTTACGAAATCAAAAGAAAATTCAAATAATAATATATCTCAAATAGAAAAAACCATATTAATGGAAGAAAAGATTTTTTTTGGTGAAGATATAGGACCTAAAAATATCGATTATAAATTTTTTTCAGTTTTGTTAGAATCTATTTTAGTTTATAGAGCTAATCTAAATGGCGAAAATATCGAAATTCAAATTAAAAAATCAAATAATAAAAGAAAAGAAGAAGAAAAGCATATGGATGAAGAAACTGATGCATTGAAAAATAATGAAGAATTATATATAAATAAAAATGATAATAATAATTTAATTTTTTATTATTATAATCCTGAATATATTGATATTATTTTACTTGAAAAAATTTTTAATGAAATTGAATTAAAAGAATGTTTAACAAATTATTGTTTAGAAGATTATAACATGGAAAATAATAATTCTTATTTATTAAATGAATTATTCAAGGATAAAAAAGCATATAGAATAATTCAAAGTTATTATGATGAAGAATATAATCTAATTCATAATTATTATATTAAAAATAATATGGAATTGCTAATAAAAAAAATATTAAAAAATTTTGATTCAAATGATTTTATTAAAATAAGTGAAATGGAGAATTATTTATATAAAAGAATGGGAGAAATATATTCAAATTCAAAGTTAAACAGTGATTCCATAAAAAAAAATAATTCATTGGTTGATTTTTTATTAGGAAATGAACAGAATATAAGAACAAATTTAAAAGAAATAAATTTATTATCATTTTTTGATTCTTTAGTTTATATATATCAAAAATTTAAAAAATCTACATGTATTATATATTATAAAATAGGATTTGAATTATTATCATATATATGTCAAACAGAAATTAAGGAAAAAGAAGATGATAAAATTAACAAATCTAAATTGGATATTGAATCAATGATAAGTACTTTAATATTATTATTTTCAAATGATATTAATATAAGATATATTTACGATAAAAAAGTTTTTCCTTCAATGTTATCTAGCATTAAAATGTTCTTACTTTATATATTATCTAAAGGTGGTGGTTTTGTTTCTAAAAATATTGAACTAATTAAAGAATTTTTTATTAAATTAAATTTCATTTTTGTATGTTTATCTATTGAATTTGAAAAGATTGTTTCATTTATGAAAAAGCCAAATAAAACAAAAGATATTAATAAATTTTATAAAAGAAAGAAAAAATTAGAAAATATATTGGATTTCCTTATTATCTTTTTAGAATTTAAAAAACTAAATGAAATTATTTTTACTGAAGAAATATCCTATTTTAATAGAAATATTGTGAAAAATGTTATAAAATTATTATTTATATTTTTGGAATTGCCTAGTACAACAAATTTTGAAGCTATTAGTATATTAAATGAATTTTTGTTTAATTTTATAAAAGGACCTGATATCGAAAATATAAATTTATTATTTGAATTAGGTTTTTTTGATTTAGTTGTTTATGTTATAAGAGATATAGATTATTACAATATATTTTTAAATTATTTAAGTAAAGAAAATTTATATGAAGTAATTGATTATTATGCAACTTCTGAATGTAAAATATTAAAAATATTTATAATATATTATAATATATCTCATGGAAATAATAGTATTGAAGAATTTGAAAAATTGCAACATTGGTATGAAGATAATTTTTATTTAATCACAAAAAAATTAAAAAGATTATATTATATATCAAAGAAAGAAATGGAAGAAAAAGAATATAATATTGATAAAATGTTATTATTTATTAAAGAGAATGATGATTATAATAAATATGAATTAAAATGTAGAGAAGGTATGTTGCATAATTCAAATAACGAAAAAAAAGAAAATAAAATGATAACATTTGATGAAGTTGAGGATAAAGAAAATAATCAGAATGAAAAAAAAATATTGGTTCAAAATAGTAATAAATATTGTATTATTAAATTTGATTTATTATTAGTTTATTATTCTTTATATAATTATCATATAGATTTAGCAACAAAAATTGAATTAAATATTTCCAAACATGGCGTTTTTTCATCTCTTTTTTGGTTTATATTTAATATAATAGTATTAATTTTAAGGATGTTAACAATTATATTTTATTCAATATATTATATAATAATTGTTCTATCTAAAAAAGATAAAACAGATGTTGATATTTTACAAGATTTAAAAAATATAGATAATGAATCTCAAATATTGGATGAACAAGATATAATAAATTTTCTAAAGAAGTATATAAAAGAATTAGAAATTTCAATAAAAAATAAAATATATAAAATATATTTTCCAATGTTAAATAAAGCAAATACAATAGAAAAATATAAAGAAGAATATTATAAGGTGGAGCAAATTGATTCTTCCGATTTTATTAATTATTTGCTTAGTAATTATGATTCAATACATATTAGGGCTAAAGAATATGTTTCAATTAATAAAATAATTAATTTACCTATTTTAAATGTTTTTTTCAAAAATTTGGATGTTCTAGGACAAATCTTGATCATGTTTAGTTTAATAACTAATTTAATAATAATGCTTTCATATAATAATTTTGTTACTTCATGTGATGATGATGAAATTTTAAAAATTAGAAGAAGTAGAGAATATGTTAGATTAGAATGTCCATATTTGTTATATGAAAAAAAATATGATTCTTCTTTAGTACTTGAACTGCTTCAAATTTTTGGAATTATTGAACTTATTTTACAGAGTATAATTTTTGTTGATTATATAGTTAGAATATTTTCAGTAGAGCAAGCAAAAATAATATTGAAATATAAAATAAAAAATTTAAAAAATGGAAGAGATATTTCAAATATTAATAAATATTTATTCTTTATTATTTTTGAAGTTATATTTCAATGTATATTTAATTTTAGAAGTTTCTATTATATTTTAAGTATAATATTTATTTGTTTAGGATTAGCTATACATCCTTTTTTTTATTGTATAACTTTATTAGAATTTGTTAATAGAATACAATTAATGCAGACAGTATTAAAAGCTATGTATGAACCTTTAGGAAATATTTTAATCACTTTAATAATGTTTATAATTCTAGAATATTTATTTTCATTATTTGCTGTTTCTTACTTTACTTATGATTTCCCAAATATAACAGATACTAAAAATTTTTTAAAAACTTTTATGAGAACAATAGATCAAACTTTTAAACAAGATGGTGGTGTAGGTACTTATTTAAATAAAGCTTTAGATCCAGATTATACTGATTATACTGTCTCTGCATATTTTAATATTAAATTTTTTTATGATTTATTATTTTTTTTACTTATATTATCTTTAATATTTCAACTATTTTTATCTACTATTATTGATCATTTTAATGAAACAAGAGAAAATAATGAAAATTTTAAAGAAGGATTAGAAACTAGCTGTACAGTTTGTGGAATGGAAAGAGAAGAAATAGAAAAGATATATTCTAATAATAAAAATTCTTTCGAAAAGCATATAACTTATTTTCATAATGCATTTAATTATATATATTATTTAATGTATTTACAATCATCAAAATTCAAAGATAGTGTTATTGAAAATGGAGTTTGGAGTTTACATCTTAATAAAAATTTATCTTATTTACCAAAAAATGCATGTTTTAAACAATTTGAAAAAAAATGTTGGAAAATATTAGATAAAAAGCAAAAAGAAGGAAAAGAAGAAGAAAACTAAATAATTAAATTTTTATTAAAAATTAATTATTTATTTAAAATTATATTTTATTAATTAATGATTTATAATTGGGGATTGGGGATTGGGGATTGGGGATTGGGGATTGGGGATTGGG
>NBJL03002007.1:4359-16080 GCA_002087855.3 Entodinium caudatum | reverse complement strand
AATCCCCAATCCCCAATCCCCAATCCCCAATCCCCAATCCCCATTATTAATTTTAATTTATTCAAAAATTATTTATAATTTTTTATATTTTTTATAAATAAAATAATTTATTACTGAATTAAAAAAATGCAAAAATTAATAAGCCATAAAAGTAAAGAAAGTGTTTCCTCAGAAGAAAATGAATTTGAAAATGCTTATGCCAATTTAGAATTTAACGTAAAATATGAGACTAAAATGGGCCAAATTTTACATATATGTGGCAATGTTGTAGATTTCGGACAATGGAATCCAGATGATTCTCCAAAACTCCAAACTAATCCCTCTCTATACCCAATATGGAAAAGCAAATTTGTTTTTTCTTTACCTATAGGGATGACTCTGGAATATAAATATGTTTTAATAGATGAAAAAGATAATAAAACTTGGGAAGAATTACCTAATAATGCAGTTCGTACTTTAACAATGAAAAAAGCTGGGAATTATTTAATATGTAACGAGATGGGTAATTTAGACTTAAAAATAATTGATAAATCTAACTCAGAAGAGAATAAAAGAAATAGCAAAATTAATTTGAATTTAATCGAAAAAGAAAATGAAAATGATGAAAATGAAGATAAAAAATTAAAGAATTTAAAATTTAAATTCATGAAAGAAGATTACTCCAATGTTGCTAGTGAATTACTTCCTATAGATTTAATTTCTTATGAAAATAATAAAATGACTTTAGATATATATGATGATTACGATAAAAACGAAGTTAAAATTACGAATAAAGACCGTATTGTAATGGTCACTGTGTATCTTCCTATAACAATAGAAAAAAAAGGAAAAAATCAGTATAATATAATTGAGAGTGATAATTCTTTGATGTTTAGATATGTTAATAAAATAAAAACTGAAAAAAATAAAAATGGGATAAATATTAAGTGGATTGGTTTATTAAAAGGATTGTATGATTATGAAGAAGAGGAACAAGAAGATATTATAGAATTTTTAAGACAAAATGATTACTATCCTGTCACTCCAGAAAAAAAAGAATTAGATTATTTTATTTATTATTTAGAACGTGTCTTGTATCCTGTCTTTTTGAATAATTCTTTTTATTTTTCAGATGAAATATTCGCTGATAGTAAAAAATATGTAGATGCTTTTTATAATGTTAATAAAGAATATGCGAATAAAATCCTTTCTGATTTTTATGAGGAAGATCTTATAAGTATTCACAATATCGGTCTTGCTTTTGTAGCAGATAGATTAATGCATAGTAGGCCCAATTCCCATATAGGTATATATATTCATATTGATCTTCCTTCAAGTGATGTAATTAATATGTTTCCTTATTGTCAGGAAATTTTTAGATGTTTTATTCTTTGTGATGTTATAGGATTTCACGATTTCACTTCAGCAAGGAATTTTCTTTCCATTATGAGAAGGTTTTTTGGTATCTTTTACACGGTGAGTAAAAAAGGATTGATTACCTTATCTAGATCGGGAAGAACTATTTTTGTCCATATTAAACAAGCTCAGTTGAATTATCAATACATCGAAGAACTTAAGGAAAATGATGAATTCAAAAAATATGATGAAATATATCAAAAAGAACATCAGAATTATGACTTAGTTGTAACAAGTTTTGATTATTTATATTGTTTAATGCCAATTTGTACTAAAATAAAAGCAATTGATTTATTTTTGGAAAGTCACAAAGAATTACAAAATAAAGCATTTTTTAGAATGTGGATTAAAGAATATGATAATCAAAATATGAATGACAACGATGATATCTCTAATGAAAAAGATGAAATAAAACAAAATGAAATTATAAAAAATGATATTGAAGAAGATTATAGTGAAAACGAAGATGAATACTTGGAAAAAAAATTAAAGCTAAAATTAGAAGAAATCGAACGAGAGAAAGAATACAGAAAAACAATAAAGCAAAGATTTATAAATTATAAACAAAAAATATCCCAAATGGTATCAAATGTAATGCAAAAATACAATAATACTCAACTTATCAAAATAGAATATATTAACGATATAAACGATTCCCAAGCAAATAATATTTTCAAGCGCTTAGCTTTATTTAAAAATACAGATATATTTTTATACCCAAAATTTTTTTTCACCCAATCTTTAATAGTTAAAGAATTTTTCGCAATGCAATCAAATAAAACAAAGAATTATGGTGCAATAGTAAATGAAAATATGGCTTCTATGGATATAAAAAGTACCCAAAGTGCAAATCCTTATGATCCAGAAAAGATTTTAAAAGCTTTGAAAAAAATATATAGTTGGAAATTCACAAAAGCAAGGTTGGAGTATGATTTAAAAGCAATAAAGAAAAAATCTTTATTCGAATGGGTTAGGAATTTCTTGTTGGATTTAAAAAATGTGAAAGTGCACGATAATTCTGATAAGCAAGTGATGAATATAGATACTAAATATATCGAGGTAATTAAATACGGTGAAAACTTTAAGCATTTAGAAAAGAAAAAAATTTTGAAATATTACAAAAATTCCCATAGTAGATTAATATTATTTAATTATGAAAATACTTTGAAGGAAATACCTGAAGAAATTTTAAATCAAGAAAAAGCAGAGGATATATTAAATGACAAAGAAAAAATGAAGATGATAATACCTGATAAAAGAATTATCACTATATTAAAAAGTTTTTGTAATGATAAACAAAATATGGTATTTATAATATCAAGTTTTGATATAAAATTACTCCAAATATTATTCAAAGACATTGATAATTTAGGCCTTTGTGGAGAAAATGGATTTTATTATAAATATCCTTCTGAAAAGGACTTTAAAACTTTAGTTAAATTAATTAACACTTCATGGAAAGAACAAGTACTAAAAATAATGAAAATGTTTTCAGAAAGAGTTGAAGGTGCTCAAATACAAGAAAGAGCCTCATGCATTTCATGGTCTTATACAATTAATAGTTCTAATTTATATTTTACTCAAATTCAAGCAGAAGAAATAAAAAACCATCTTATTTCAATAATTAACACTTCTAAATTGGATTTGGTCACTCAAAATGATGGCACGTTATTAATAACACCTCATAATGTGAATAAAGGTGCATTTCTGGCTAAAGTTTTACAAGATAAAATTTTAGAAAAAAAATTCGACTTTATTTTTGTTTTGGGGAATGGAGAAACTGATGAAGAAATGTTTAAGTATTTAAAATCGGCTAAAAAATATTTTTATAATTTTAAAGAAAAAATAAAAATTTTAAGTGTTACTGTTAATAAACAGGTTTCTTTAGCAAATTATTTTTTGAATAATATTGATGATTGTTTGGAAATTTTAGATTCGCTAATTCATAAAGAAAGAAGTGAAGATGTCAAGATTACTAATTTTTTTAAAAAAATTTATTATAATGATTATGAATATGAATATACTGAGGAATAAAATTTTTTTGAAGAGTTTATAAATTCAGTGTTTATTTATGACAATTTTTTACTTACAATAATTATTTTATATTATTGTAATATAATTTAATATAATTAATAATAATTTATTAAAAATGGGAAGATTAAATTATATATGGGGATTGGGGATTGGGGNAAGGAAAAGTCAAAATATTAGGTTATGATTTTATTAAAAAAAATAATGATAATGGTTCAATTATATATAATAATTCTGAATTTGAATTAAAAGAATATTTTGAAGATAATGATAAAATGAATAAAGATACATTTAAATTATTAATATGTTTAGATAAAAATATTGAGGATATAAGTAATATATTTTATGAATGTAAATCATTAATATCAATAGATTATTATCAAATAAATAATAAATTAGATGGAATAGACGAAGAATTAAATTTGTCACCCCACGAATCCAAAACAAATCAATCTCATTCGAACAACAATGAAAATTTAAGTGATTCAAATATATATCTTGAGAATTCGAATGAAATTTCTACGATTTTGGAAGTATCAGAACAAAAAAATGCAAATTTATTTTCATCTAAAGAAAATTTTCAATTTTATATTCCTTTATCTTTTAATAGAATTACCAATATGATGGGCATGTTTTATAAATGTAATTCTTTAAGATCATTACCAGATATATCAAAATGGAATACTTCTAATGTTAATAATATGAGTTGGATGTTTTATGAATGTAATTCTTTAAGATCATTACCAGATATATCAAAATGGAATACTTCTAATGTTAATGATATGAGTGGTATGTTTTCTAGATGTAATTCATTAATATCATTACCAGATATATCAAAATGGAATACTTCTAATGTTAATAATATGTGGTGGATGTTTTATGAATCTAATTCTTTAAGATCATTACCAGATATATCAAAATGGAATACTTCTAATGTTAATAATATGAATGAGATGTTTTCTGGATGTAATTCTTTAAGATCATTACCAGATATATCAAAATGGAATAATTCTATTGTTAATTATATGAGTAGCTTGTTTAATAAATGTAATTCTTTAAGATCATTACCAGATATATCAAAATGGAATACTTCTATTGTTAATGATATGAGTTGGATGTTTTATAAATGTAATTCTTTAATATCATTACCAGATATATCAAAATGGAATACTTCTAATGTTAAAAGTATGAGTGATATGTTTTATGAATGTAATTCTTTAAGATCATTACCAGATATATCAAAATGGAATACTTCTAATGTTAATGATATGAGTGATATGTTTTCTAGATGTAATTCATTAATATCATTACCAGATATATCAAAATGGAATACTTCTAATGTTAATTATATGACGGAGATGTTTTATCAATGTAATTCGTTAATATCATTACCAGATATATCAAAATGGAATACTTCTAATGTTAATGATATGACGGAGATGTTTTATAAATGTAATTCATTAATATCATTACCAGATATATCAAACTGGAATACTTCTAATGTTAAGAATATGAAATTTATGTTTTATGAATGTAATTCATTAATATCATTACCAGATATATCAAAATGGAATACTTCTAATGTTAATTATATGAATGATATGTTTTCTAGATGTAATTCATTAATATCATTACCAGATATATCAAAATGGAATACTTCTAATGTTAATGATATGCGTAGCATGTTTTATGAATGTAATTCATTAATATCATTACCAGATATATCAAAATGGAATACTTCTAATGTTAAAAGTATGAGTGATATGTTTTATCAATGTAATTCATTAATATCATTACCAGATATATCAAAATGGAATACTTCTAATGTTAATGATATGCGTAGCATGTTTTATCAATGTAATTCATTAATATCATTACCAGATATATCAAAATGGAATACTTCTAATGTTAATAATATGAGTTTGATGTTTTATAAATGTAATTCATTAATATCATTACCAGATATATCAAAATGGAATACTTCTAATGTTAATTATATGACGGAGATGTTTTATCAATGTAATTCGTTAATATCATTACCAGATATATCAAAATGGAATATTTCTAATGTTAATGATATAAATGATATGTTTTCTGGATGTAATTCATTAATATCATTACCAGATATATCAACATGGGGTGGTATAAACTTTAATAGTCTAAATAATATTTAAAATATTTTAATATAATTTATTTTTTGAATAATTATTATTTAAATATTATTTATGTTAAAGATAACATTTAATCGTGGGGATTGGGGATTGGGGATTCCTGCTAAATGGGGATTGGGGATTGGGGATTGGGGATTGGGCCCAATCCCCAATCCCCAATCCCCAATCCCCAATCCCCAATCCCCAATCCCCATGCGGATATTTAATTTAAATATTTAAATTAATAATATATAAATAATTTAAATAAATAATTTAATAAATTATTAATTAAACAAAAATAATTAATTAATTTAATTATTTATCTTTTCATTAAAAATGGAATTAGGAATGGGAAAGAAAGCAAGATATTATCTTATTGCTAAATACAAACCAGATGAAAATAATGATGAGAAGGTAAAAATTTTAGATAGATATTTTATAAAAAAAAATAAAGATAAAGCTAAAATAATATATAAAAATAAAATATATGAATTAAAAGAATATTTTGAAGACATTGATACAAATTATAATCATAAAGATTTAATAAAGATTAAAATAATTTTTATTCATAATATTATTAATATGAGTTATATGTTTTATGACTGTTATACACTAATTTCATTATATGATAATAATGAAATTTCAAATATAAAAATATATATTACTAATTCCTATTGTATGTTTGTTAGATGTAATTTATTAATATCATTGCCCGATATATCAAAATGGAATACTTCTAATGTTAAGAATATGAATTTTATGTTTTATGAATGTAATTCTTTAATATCATTACCAGATATATCAAACTGGAATACTTCTAATGTTAATTATATGAGTCGGATGTTTAGAGAATGTAATTCTTTAATATCATTACCAGATATATCAAAATGGAATACTTCTAATGTTAAAAGTATGAGTGATATGTTTTATCAATGTAATTCATTAATATCATTACCAAATATATCAAAATGGAATACTTCTAATGTTAATGATATGAGTCGGATGTTTTATGAATGTAATTCTTTAAGATCATTACCAGATATATCAAAATGGAATACTTCTAATGTTAATAATATGAGTTGTATGTTTGTTAGATGTAATTCATTAATATCATTGCCCGATATATCAAAATGGAATACTTCTAATGTTAAGAATATGAATTTTATGTTTTATGAATGTAATTCTTTAATATCATTACCAGATATATCAAATTGGAATTTGAGTAGAGTTATTTCAATGAGCCATATGTTTTGTGGATGCAAATCATTAATATCATTACCAGATTTTTATATGTTAAATAAATATAAAAATTATATTATTTTTGAAGTTACATATAAAAAAAATGAAGGAAAAGTCAAAATATTAGGTTATGATTTTATTAAAAAAAATAATGATAATGGTTCAATTATATATAATAATTCTGAATTTGAATTAAAAGAATATTTTGAAGATAATGATAAAATGAATAAAGATACATTTAAATTATTAATATGTTTAGATAAAAATATTGAGGATATAAGTAATATATTTTATGAATGTAAATCATTAATATCAATAGATTATTATCAAATAAATAATAAATTAGATGGAATAGACGAAGAATTAAATTTATCTCATTCGAACAACTATGAAAATTTAAGTGATCCATATATATATCTTGAGAATTCGAATGAAAATTCTACGATTTTGGAAGTATCAGAACAAAAAAATGCAAATTTATTTTCATCTAAAGAAAATTTTCAATTTTATATTCCTTTATCTTTTAATAGAATTACCAATATGATGGGCATGTTTTATGAATGTAATTCTTTAAGATCATTACCAGATATATCAAACTGGAATACTTCTAATGTTAATGATATGAGTTGGATGTTTAATGAATGTAATTCTTTAAGATCATTACCAGATATATCAAAATGGAATACTTCTAATGTTAATGATATGAGTGGGATGTTTTCTAGATGTAATTCATTAATATCATTACCAGATATATCAAAATGGAATACTTCTAATGTTAATAATATGAGTTGGATGTTTTATCAATGTAATTCATTAATATCATTACCAGATATATCAAAATGGAATACTTCTAATGTTAAAAGTATGAGTGATATGTTTTATCAATGTAATTCATTAATATCATTACCAGATATATCAAAATGGAATACTTCTAATGTTAATGATATGAATTGGATGTTTTCTGAATGTAAATCATTAATATCATTACCAGATATATCAAAATGGAATACTTCTAATGTTAATAATATGAGTCGGATGTTTACAGAATGTAAATCATTAATATCATTACAAAGTATATCAAAATGGAATACTTCTAATGTTAAAAGTATGAGGGAGATGTTTTATCAATGTAATTCTTTAAGATCATTACCAGATATATCAAAATGGAATACTTCTAATGTTAAAAGTATGAGTGATATGTTTTATAAATGTAATTCATTAATATCATTACCAGATATATCAAAATGGAATACTTCTAATGTTAATAATATGAGTGGGATGTTTTCTGAATGTAATTCATTAATATCATTACCAGATATATCAAAATGGAATACTTCTAATGTTAATGATATGAGTCATATGTTTTATGAATGTAATTCTTTAAGATCATTACCAGATATATCAAAATGGAATACTTCTAATGTTAAAAGTATGAGTGATATGTTTTATAAATGTAATTCATTAATATCATTACCAGATATATCAAAATGGAATACTTCTAATGTTAATGATATGAGTTGGATGTTTTATAAATGTAATTCATTAATATCATTACCAGATATATCAAAATGGAATACTTCTAATGTTAATGATATGAGTGGTATGTTTTATGAATGTAATTCATTAATATCATTACCAGATATATCAAAATGGAATACTTCTAATGTTAAAAGTATGAATCGTATGTTTTCTGAATGTAATTCATTAATATCATTACCAGATATATCAAAATGGAATACTTCTAATGTTAATGATATGAGTTGGATGTTTACTGAATGTAATTCATTAATATCATTACCAGATATATCAAAATGGAATACTTCTAATGTTAATAATATAAGTTATATGAGTTTATGTTTTTAGATGTAATTCATTAATATCATTACCAGATATATCAAAATGGAATACTTCTAATGTTAATAATATGAGTGGTATGTTTTCTAGATGTAATTCATTAATATCATTACCAGATATATCAAAATGGAATACTTCTAATGTTAATTTTATGAATCGTATGTTTAGAGAATGTAATTCTTTAAGATCATTACCAGATATATCAAACTGGAATACTTCTAATATTAATTTTATGAGTTGGATGTTTTATGAATGTAATTCATTAATATCATTACCAGATATATCAAAATGGAATACTTCTAATGTTAATGATATGAGGGAGATGTTTTATGAATGTAATTCTTTAATATCATTACCAGATATATCAAACTGGAATACTTCTAATGTTAAAAGTATGAGTTATATGTTTTGTCAATGTAATTCATTAATATCATTACCAGATATATCAAATTGGAATACTTCTAATGTTAAAAGTATGAGTGCTATGTTTTATGAATGTAAATCATTAATATCATTACCAGATATATCAAAATGGAATACTTCTAATGTTAAAAGTATGAGTGCTATGTTTTATGAATGTATTTCATTAATATCATTACCAGATATATCAAAATGGAATACTTCTAATGTTAATGATATGAGTTATATGTTTTGTCAATGTAATTCTTTAAGATCATTACCAGATATATCAAAATGGAATACTTCTAATGTTAATGATATGAGTTATATGTTTTGTCAATGTAATTCTTTAAGATCATTACCAGATATATCAAAATGGAATACTTCTAATGTTAAAAGTATGAGTTATATGTTTTATCAATGTAATTCTTTAAGATCATTACCAGATATATCAAAATGGAATACTTCTAATGTTAATGATATGAGGGAGATGTTTAGAGAATGTAATTCTTTAATATCATTACCAGATATATCAAAATGGAATACTTCTAATGTTAATAATATGAGTCGGATGTTTAGAGAATTTAATTCTTTAAGATCATTACCAGATATATCAAAATGGAATACTTCTAATGTTAATGATATGAGTTTGATGTTTAGTGAATGTAATTCATTAATATCATTACCAGATATATCAAAATGGGATACTTCTAATGTTAATGATATGCGTAGCATGTTTTATGAATGTAATTCATTAATATCATTACCAGATATATCAAAATGGAATACTTCTAATGTTAATTATATGGATAATATGTTTAGAGAATGTAATTCATTAATATCATTACCAGATATATCAAAATGGGATACTTCTAATGTTAATGATATGAGTTGGATGTTTTATGAATGTAATTCATTAATATCATTACCAGATATATCAAAATGGGATACTTCTAATGTTAATGATATGAGTTGGATGTTTAGAGAATGTAATTCATTAATATCATTACCAGATATATCAAAATGGAATACTTCTAATGTTGAAGATATGAATGCTATGTTTTATAAATGTAATTCATTAATATCATTACCAGATATATCAAAATGCAATACTTCTAATGTTGAAGATATGAGTGCTATGTTTAGAGAATGTAAATCATTAATATCATTACCAGATATATCAAAATGGAATACTTCTAATGTTAATAATATGAGTTGGATGTTTACTGAATGTAATTCATTAATATCATTACCAGATATATCAAAATGGGATACTTCTAATGTTAAAAGTATGAGTTCTATGTTTAGAGAATGTAATTCATTAATATCATTACCAGATATATCAAAATGGAATACTTCTAATGTTTATAGTATGAATGATATGTTTTCTGAATGTAATTCATTAATATCATTACCAGATATATCAAAATGAAATAATGAAAACTTTAATAGTCTAAATAATATTTAAAATATTTTAATATAATTTATTTTTTGAATAATTATTATTTAAATATTATTTATGTTAAAGATAACATTTAATCGTGGGGATTGGGGATTGGGGATTGGGGATTGGGGATTGGGGATTGGGGATTGGGCCCAATCCCCAATCCCCAATCCCCAATCCCCAATCCCCATTTGATTATTTTAAATTTTAAAAATATGACAATATTATTATTACTAATATATGTTTAAAGTAGAAAAAAATTTAAAAATAATAAAATTGAATGAATAATGGAAATATTTCCCCATTTTCAGCTGAAAAAATAATAATAAAAAGAAAAGCTTATTCAAGATTAAATATTTCCAAAAATTTACATTTGATGAATTTACCTGAATTTCATCTTAATCGAACAATAAAAGAGTATATCAATAATAAACTCAATATAACAAATAATCCCATAAATACACAAAATTTAACTGAAAATAATATACCAATAATAAAAATTCAAATGAAATCTAGAAAAAATAATCAACACAAAAATTTACCACGCATAAATACATTTATAAATATGCTAAAACCCAAAAAAATTTTTATAAATAAAAATTCTCACAAAATAAAGCAATCATTTACTCCAAAATCAGAAAAAAAAATATATAGTTCAAAAAGCAAATCTAAGCATAATATTAATAAATATATTTTAAATTACCAAAAGAAAAATTTTAGCAAAAGAAAAAGCAATAAATCCTATAATAAATATTTTGATAAATCAGCTCAAAAATATCATAGACACACAGGCTCAAATTCAATTAACAATAATGTTACCAACAAAACAATGGATAAAACTACCTCAATATATCAACCAGATAATCAAATGAAATCTAATAATTCTACACTTGAATTTAATAATAGAAAGAAACCTTGCATTTATGTAAATACTACTATTAAAAAAAGTAAATTTAATAAACCATTTTTTGAAAAAGAAAAAAAGATTAATATCAAGTTTTCTAAGTTAAATAAATTAAAAAATAAAAGCAATGATATTAAAAATATAATTATGAAAACAAAAAATATTAATAATAAAATCAATATTAATTTAGATAATAGTTTTAGTAAAAAATCTTTTAATATTATTACTTCAGAAAAAAATGATAATGTGAATTTAAATTATATTAAGCTTTTATGTTTTAAAGGAATATTTAAAAATAAATGATT
>NBJL03001994.1:0-12517 GCA_002087855.3 Entodinium caudatum | reverse complement strand
GATTGGGCCCAATCCCCAATCCCCAATCCCCAATCCCCAATCCCCAATCCCCAAAGATATTATTATAGTTAATTCTTTCAATTAAAAATAATTTTTCCAAATACAAAACTTTAAAATATTTAAAATATAAAATCAAAAAAAATGAAGTTAATTTTTCCAAAATTAAGAATCAGTAGATCTTCTTTATTTCTAACAAAAAAAATATTGTTTTTATATCTTATAATAACAAATAATATAATTAACTCTGAAATGACAATATTCCCAGATCATTATGAACATGATGATGAAATTTTTACAACATCTCAAGTTAATGGAGTAACAAACGAAAGATTCTATTATTCAATTGGGTATTTTTCAAATTTAAATATTGATTATATAAGTCCGAAATATGGTATAACTTATCATCCAGTACAATGCGAAGATTTAACAACTCCTCCTACAAATTATCCAATATATTCAGATAATGACAGGACAAGTTTCTTTGGAGATGATGGGAAACCGATTAGATTCCCTGACTCGACAGTAAGTTTTGAAAATAAAATAGAAGAAACTAAGTTATTTCAAAATACAATGAAAGGAAAAAATATTATATGTCCTTCTCCTTTTTACTTATTTCATAATAAATATTTCACAATAACTTATAAAGTACCAATAATTTGTACTGAAGGAGATGCAATAGTAACAGTAAAACTGCAAAATACTGGAAATGAACCTTTTACCCAAGATATATGTAAAATAGAATTAACTCAAAATAAATATGATATTATACATATTGAAATAACTGCTAAAAATAATGCATTATATGGAAATTATGTGGAAACAGAATATTATTGTAAAAATAAGAATAGATTATATTCAAAACAATTCAGAGAGCCTGCCGATTTAAAAATAATATTTGAATCTAATGGTGAAGAAATAGTTTTATCTAATTATAGAACAACAATAGAAGATCTAAGCATAAAAACCGGAGCTGAATATCAAGCAAGTTTTATAAGAAGTAAAAATGGACTTAATACTTGCGATGAAAATGAGGATTGTTTTGAGGGTCATATATGTGTGGGCCATTTATGTTTAAAATGTCATTCTTCATGCCTTAGATGTACAGTGGATGATACAGAATCTAATTCACAAAATTATTGTAGTAAATGCAATTCTCTAAGTATCTCTCAGACTCCTAACTCAGGAATATGCGAAATGGGATATGTTGAAATTAGTCAATTTGAAAATTTTGAGGTAAATTTATTACCAGATGGTAATGATTTTAACGATAGGGAAACTATGGGATTCTGGGTTTTTTTCGCGAACACATTTTATTCAGCGACCAATTATGGAAGTATATTTCACGTTGTATTAAAAGACAGATTAGTTGTTTCATTAATTCCTGGAAATAAAGTTGTAAGAGTATATTGTCATCCATTTGAAGATATTTTCAGACATGGAACTTCAGATATAACCTTATCTGATGAATATGAATCACAAAAAGAAGATGGTTATTATATAATCGAAGAAGTTCCTTCACAGGATCAAAAACCATATATGCAGAGAGATGGTGATTATAATATAGATGGTCATTGGTTCCATGTTACTTGCGCTGAAAGTTTCGATCATGGTTTATTTTATTTAAAAACTGTAATAAACGGAAAAAAATATATAAAAGAAACAGCATTAAAGCATGAAACACTTTATAATAATGTAGAAAATGATCAATATTTTAGACATATAATAAATGATGGAGATTATTTAACTTTACAATTTAAAAATTGGGGAGCCTCAGGAAGTAAAATATTCATGAGAAATTTTGTACTTTTTAAAGAATATATTCCTCCTAGTATGCAATATATGTATTTTAATTTTGTTGGCTTAAAAGATTTCAATGAAATTTTATATCAAATTCCTTTTGATCACTTATATTATGGTACAGATTATAAAATAAAAGGATATAAATATGGAGGATTTGAAGAAGATATTATATTAAATTATGCTCAAAATAAAAAAGTGGATTATTCAGCTCCTCTTAATTTTAAAAAATTGGAAATACCTCCTCCAAATAAAGCCTATAAAGAAATAGATTTAGTTAAAGATGAATTAAAAGATTTACAAAAAACAAATGAGCAATTGTATGTATATGATGATAATTTGACAATGAGTTGTGAAAAATTTTTAGATTGGGAAACAAATACTTGTACAGATTCATGCATACATTTTAAAAAAGTTCCTTATGAAGGAGTATCAGATCTCTCAGGTTATTGCGATTACCTTTGTTCCCCTTCAATGGTGTGTGATTATGATCATTTAAATGAAGAAAGATTAAATTATAATGGAGATTTTTGCTTAAATAATATAAATGGATATAATCTATTTTTTAGATGTGAAGATAATCAAGTTGATTATTTCCTACAATTCAGCGGTTTTTATAACTCGGGCCAAATGGATTTAGAAATAAGCCCTCCTTTACAATCTTATATTATCGAATTTTGGTATTATCCTGACTTCTTTTTAAATGCATTACCAGAAAAAATATTTCAATATCCAACTTATGATAAGAATTATTTTTTTCATTCTAATTCTTTCAATGGATATTTTTTAGGAACTCAGACAACTCCTCCTGTAATGTTCGATGCTGGTAATACTAATGATGTTCCTTTGGAAGGATATCAAGCTAAAGAATGGAATAAATTTATATTTTTCACAAAATATGAAAAAGATTTGCAATATTATAAAAAGATAATATATACTAATCATAACATGGATAAAGGACAGAAATTAACAGATGTTTATTATAAGGATTTAGGGCAATTATCTTATATAACATTTTGTGAGCATACTTGCTTAGATGATAAACAAAATAGAATTCATTGGACTACGGGTTATTATAAAAATTTGAGAGTTTGGAATGCTGATATTGCTTCCCCTTTTGAAATAGAACAATATGATCAAAATTTTCCGAGTTATACAAGCAGGATTTCATCTATTTTATATTTTTTTCCAATGAAAAATGAATATATATCAAATAATAAAATAATAGACCCAATGACTAATGCTCAATTTAAAGTAAAAAGTGGATTATATAATTTAAGAAAATATAATTATGCTTCAAAATTTGATAGAACTGTTGCTCTGGGATATTATGGAAAATATATAGATTCAGTAACAGGTGAAGAAAAATATTGTATAACAGGTTGCCAGCGTTGTTGGGAAGTTGGATATTGTTTTGAGTGTAAATCAGGATATTATTTACAAGGGAGAAAATGCATAAAAAACGAATATTATTATTTTCGTTCCCCGAATATAATAGAAACAAAAACATTAAATGCAGAAATTCAAAGAATAATGGAAATGGAATCCCAATATAAAGGGACTGTTACTTTCTGGATTAAAACTTATGGCTTTTCTCAAGATAGTGGAATTCCTATTTTTAATATCGGAGATAAATTAGAAATAACATTTTCTGGAAATATGAAAAATGAAACTTTTTATCCTTATGGATTAGGACTCTTTAATAAAGCAAAGCCATCTGATGATTATGGAAAATTATTGGCGAATGATCAAAATTTTAGAGATAAAATAGGAATATGGACTTTTATTAGTATTGCTTATCATAAAGAAATGAAAATAAGTAGTACAGAAGAAGTATATTTTCCTAAAATGATGAAATTTGAAATAAATAATGAATCATTTCCTATTAATATGGATAATTTAGATGCAGATTTAGAATTAAGTACTTTTACCATTAGAAGAAATTTTTTTGGTCTTGTAAAAGATCTTAAATTTTATAATGATTATATAATAGGAGCTGTTTCCTATGAAAAGAAAAAATATTCCTTGGTAACTCCTTTTACAATTCCTACTCCCGTTGTAAGTTATTTTCCTCCAGGAAATACCAATAAAGGATGTTTCTTAACTTCTTATTTAAAATCAGCAACATTAGATGATTTTGAATGTGTTCCAGATAGTAACGATTCTTTTGATACTAAAGCTTGTACTTTATCAGAAGTAAATAGAAGCCCTGAAGGGCGATGCTTTAATATGTGCATGGGAAGTAGTGCTTTAACATATAATTGGGGATTTTGTTCATGTACTGCTTATAATTTTAATTCTCAAATGATTATTAAAAATGGGAATAAAAATTCATGTAGAGCTTTTGATTATATAAATTTTGCTAAAATGGAAAGCATAAAAATAGAAGGAGTTTCCACTGCTCAAGTTTCTAAAAAATACACTTTGCAATTTTGGATGTATGCTTATAATTATGTCGAAGGGAGATTTGGTGGTATTACTTTTTTCTGGGTTGGCCATAATAAATTAATAGTAAGAAAAGGAACATCACAAGAAACAGTAGGCTCTAATAATAAATATGAATTTGTTTGTATTCCATATGCTACCGAAGAAAAATCTGCAACAATTTCACAATCATTAATTATAACGATAAATCAATGGAATTTTCTTAGTTGCGCGGTTGATTTCCCGGGAACAGCTTATTATATAAATACTAATACAAATAAAAATGATTTAAATTTACAGAAATCAAATTTAGATACCAATGAACCTACTAGTATATTAACAAGTCAAACTACTACTTATTTAACTATTTCTGACGATACAGAATTTGAGGATTGGGGATATTTATTTTTTAGACAAATTCGACTTTGGGGTGAAGCTTATTTTAATGCTGAATTTTTAAGTAGAATTAAAATAGAAACAAAATCTCTATTTCCAAATTTATTACAAGAATGGGATCCTTTGTTTATAGGATATAAATCTTTAGATTTTTTCAAAAATTTTAAAGTGTATGAATTAGACAATGCTAATTTAGATGAGCTTAGTTTCACTGTTAATTATTTAGGAGGATATGGCTCTAATGTTATTGATGAAGATAGTTATGATCATGTTATGCTTTGTAGTGAAAATGGTGAATATTATGACGTAACTACTAAAAAATGTGTTCAATTTACTGATTTATCGAAAATGAGAGATTTTCAATTTAATAATTTACCAACAGCATATAGTGGGAGTTATTCTATGGCCTTTTGGATTTTTATTGAAGATTCATCAACATTAAGTTCAGGAATACATATTAATTGGGGTTTACATATGCAAATAACAGTTATTAAAACAACAAGGTTGATGGGATATTGTTTTCCTCAAGGATATTATTCAGATTCTGTGAGTAATGATAATATTATAAATAAATATAGTTCATCGTTAAATGCCGCAGATGTATTTTTAGTAGATGATAGAACAAGTGAATCAGGAACTTGGATTTATGTTATATGTGCTATGAGTCATTATAATCGTAAGTTTTATATAAATGGGATAGATGATAATGTTTTTAATGAAATAACATTAAAAAATGAAATATTATACCAAGTAGGCGGAGGTGAATCAGGTGTATTTCGTTCGTCAGCGCCTCAAAGGTATTTTATGAGTAGTACTTCTGGATTATTAATTTCAACTTTGAAAATAATAAATATATCAAATACTAAAAAAATATATTTCAGGCAAATTAGTTTATTTAGAGATTATATTAGCTATTGGTATTCAAAACAATTAAGATATATGAATTTAGCTGAATTAGATAGCAACAAAATGCAATCAATGCTGTTTTTTGTTAATTTCGCTGATTTTGATCTTTCTACAAAGAGATTATTATATTATCATCAATATAGAAGAAAAGGGGATACTACTTATGTAAAATACCAATATTCAACGACTTTATCTTCAGTAAATGAAGGAAGCACTTTTGAATTAAGTGCTAATTTTAATTTTTTACCTTTATGTGAAATAGGGGCAGATATAAAAATGAAATATGATCCAGTACAAAATTTATGTATAGAAATAGAAACTTGTGATTTGGAAAGATTAAAAGCTTATTATTGTATGGATGAAAATACTCCTCTTTCTTGTTATAGTGGGCAATATATTGATTATGATGAAACAAATTCTCAAATATCATGTTCAACGGGTTGTTCAGAAGATAGAGTTATAAGACAACCAGGGGCAGGAGAAGATCCAGGAATATGCAATTCATTATGTCCTGATAATGTTCAAAGTTGCCCAAGTAATAATTTAAATAATTATAGATCAGGATTTTCTTGCATAGGAGGTTTTTATAGAATAGCTTACCAATGTTATGATTCCAGTTTAGATGAAAATAGTGCCTTATTTTTTTCTAAATGTTATAATTCTCCTAATTTTTATAGAACAATAAGTACAACAACTCAAGAAAAATTAAGTTATGGCTATTATTATGAATTCTGGATTAAATTGGATAATATGTTAATAAATTGTAAAGATTTACCAAGTCAACCGAGAGAATATTATCTTTATTCTACTCCTCATTCTATTTATTTAGACACTACTACTAATCTTTTTTATTATGAAATAAGTGTTGCTACTTCTTACAATACACAAATATCAGGGATAAGTGAATACGAATGGAACAAAATAATAATAAGAACAACACTTCATCCATCATTAGGCCAAAATGTTGATATTTATCTAAATTTTGATTTTAATAATCCAATAGTAAGTTTTAGTGGAATATCATCAAGCATAGATATGAAATTATTATATATAAGTTTTTGCTCAAGAAGTGGAAGTGGAGATTGTATTCCTAATCAAAGTTCGATAAATTGGGGCTCGGCTTATTATAGGAATATAAGAGTCTGGGAATATCAAAGTTCTTCTTTAGAAATGATTCAAGATTTCAATGTTGGCATTTTTAAAGAAATTCCTCAAAGTTTAATTTTGTATTACCCTTTAACCATAAGGTATATGGATTTAAATAAAATTACAGAAATTATATCAGGTACTGATACTATTACAGTGACTCATTTAGATACAAATAATTTTCAATCAACAGATAATAATGTTTTTTATAATTATGAAACAAATTTTGATTGGGGTGCTAATAATTTAAATAATTATATAACCTCCATGGATAAAAGTGATGAAAAATTAGGATATATAGAATCAGCCCAATGTGATTCAAGATGCAAAAGATGCTATTCTTCATCTTATATGAATTGTTATGAATGCAATGTAGGTTTTAAATTAATAAATAAAGAATGTGTTACAATTAATGGTTATTACCTTAAAA
Organism: Entodinium caudatum; assembly: GCA_002087855.3. Classification (NCBI taxonomy): domain Eukaryota; phylum Ciliophora; class Litostomatea; order Entodiniomorphida; family Ophryoscolecidae; genus Entodinium; species Entodinium caudatum. The sequence goes on along the minus strand of NBJL03001994.1, from coordinate 5,418 downwards.
TTCCAGCAAAATCTCCTAATACGGTGATACCATTTTCTGTTACTGTTGATAATACAGGAGTTCCTTCATTTAAACAATGGACTTTTTGCATTTATATGAAATTTGAAGGCGTTGCATTACCTGGTTTATCTTATGCTAGAATTATCACTTTTAAAGAAAGTTCTTATATAGCTTTTGACACTGGTACTACAAACTTAGTTTTTGTCGTTGAAAGTAAATTGGCCTTTAGAGATACTAATTTTAATAAATACATAGGAACATGGATTCCTATGTGTGTTGCCAATTATTTAAGTGCTATTCCCGATACTTATATTTATCCGAATATGATTGTATTTAATGTTAATAAAATAGATATTCCTTTTGTTTCAGGATATTCAATACCTGATGCCGGATTTTTAATTGAACAAATAAATCTTCATTATGAAACAATAGCTTTATTTGCTGATTTTAGAATTTATAATAAATTCATTCAGCATAATTTTGCGACAATGATATCATCAACAGCAAATTCAAATTTTCTTTTTATTCATTATGACTTATATAAAGGTCAGACATCTTGTATTCAATTAGAATATTTAGCGGTTAATAATTTAATAAGTGTTGATTGTGTAGAAGATTATAATATATATTTAGATGATTCTAAATTGTGTAGTGGAGAAAATTATTTTTTTGATGTATCATTAAGTGATAGAGATAAGCCTTGTGATACTTGTCTTGAGAATTGTGTTACTTTATGTAATAAACAAGACGTCCAAGAATGTACATGCGATATCACTGATGGATTATATTGGCTCAGAAAGCATTCAACAACAAGAAGAACATATTGTGAATATCTTCCTTTTATTGATTTCTCTGTTTTAAATGATGTAAATATAAAAGTACCATCAAGTGCAACTTATGAATCTACTTTAGAAATCTGGTTTTATGTTTATAATTATAATACTAAAACTGTTAATTTTAAAGGAATCGATATTATATGGAATAAACATAATAGAATATTAATATATACTTCTAACGATTCAATTTATGCTAGATGCTTTCCTTTATGGGATTTAGATAATACTTTAAGATATACTGAATACATCCAACAAAGTGTTACTCCATATAAATGGAATTTACTCAGATGCGGTTCTGAATTTATTTCGCATAAACATAAATATTTTTTTAATTCTGAAGAAAAAGATTTATTAACTACTGATTATCCTTTAGATAGAAGAGGACAATATTCAAGTTTAATTATTCAAAATGATGATTTAAATCCTGATTCTTTTGGATATATTTTCCTTAGAGAAATGAAATTATGGCAACAATATAATTATAAATATATAGATACTTCTCGTATTGATTTAAAAACATATGGATATTATTCAGTAGATGGCCTTAAAACATCAGGAATATTTCCAGGACTTATTTCATTCTTTAAAAATGAATTTAAATTAAGTGAATATGAAAACGCAAAGAATTCACGTTATAAGATAATAAATGAAGTAATGGAAGAAACAAATATTTTTATACCGAGAATAACAGAAGCTATTCGTAAAAATTCTTTTATAGGATATAATTGGGTAGATCCGGATAATAGTGGACTTTATTCTGAACTTGTTTTATGCGAAGAAGGTATGGTATATATTGAATCAAAAGATGATTGTATTGTTCCTGCTGCAACTCATTGTGAATTACCAGGGGATGCTTTAGATAATTGTATAACATGTAGTGAAACCCAAATATATATTCATCCTGTGGATGGTTCTTGTATTAGTGAATGTCCAACTGGTTATTATCCGAGAGATGACATTAATGAATGCAGGATTTGTGATATTACTTGTTATACTTGCACTGGTCCTCTATATAATGAATGTACCTCTTGTTCTGATACTCTTAATTATGTTCCTGATTTACACATTTGTGTTTTAATTTGCCAAGATTATGACTTAACACCAAGTCCAGTAACACCAAATTTATGTGTTATCTTTGATGCCGATGCTGAATTAGTAAATGTTCAAGAAGGAGTTCCTATTGATGTTTTTACTTTTGATTATTTAATAGGAAATGTAACTCTTTATACCTCCAAAAATTTTGTTACCGAATGGCATTTTGATGCAACCCAAACGAGAAAAGAAAATAATGACACCCTAATGACTTTTCCTTCAGAAACTCCTTTTAATGGGGACATAACTAATCTTAATACTTCTATAGATAAAACTTTTTTTGAATTAGGTAAAAAATATGTTGTGAATTTACATATAATTTCAGAAAATGAAAGAGAACCAGAAAAAACAGTAGTTATTGTAGTTCCATTTGTTTTAACAATGAATTCATATCCTGTTAATGGTACTTTAAAAGTGGTGCCAGAAACAGGTTTATATAATACAACAACATTTTTCGCCTCCAGCCTAAATTGGGTAGATGATACTGCTGAGCAATTAGAATATAAATTTTATGCGATAGAAAGTGGAACTTCAATGGTTCAAGAATTAAGGGATTGGTCTTATTTAAATGAAGTATCTTCCAATTTTACCACAATGCAATATCAAAATCCAACAGTGAATATAACAATATATTGCGAAATTAGAGATAATTACCATGCTTCAATAACAGTTTCTAAAGAAGTTATTTTAGTTAATTCTTTACAAAATGAAACCTTTAATTTAGTCAAAGCAGTTACTGGATATTTCTTACCAGAAGAAAGAACAGATTTAACTTGCTATTTCAGAAGTCAATATTTAATGAGTTTAGGTCTTGATTTATATAAATCAGTTCAACCTACTCGATTACAAACTGAATTTCAGCCTTTATTAGATGGTACCGCTGTGGTTAAAACAGATCCTAAATGTACTGTTGATTATTGCAATAGAAATAAAAGAGGCATTTGCCAATTCTCTGATTATTTTATTAATTGTTATTGCCAATCGGGATTCCTTGGAAGAAATTGCCAATTAGATACTGGAGGATATGCCACTTTGGAAGAATATTATTTTAAATTATTCGATAAAACTTTGGAAGATTTGCAAAATACTTTAAATTATTATCAATTTAAAGTTTTTCATAATTTATTTTTTGGAGCTAGTCAATTTATACAAGATAAAACTTTTTTTTCTGTTAATTTAGATACTTTTCTTGAATTAGCGATGAGTTTATTTCCAGAATCAATTTATAATAACACCGCTGAATATATTGATTTACTTGATTTTTATTTTTCTTTTGAAGTTACACGTTTAGAGCAATTAAAATTAAAAGTAGTAAATGAATCAGGGTTGCATTATTTAAATATATCTTTATCAAACGATGACATGGAAGAATATAAAGAAGGTTTTAATTATATACAAGAAGAATTATTCGTTTTAGGAAAATATATAGCTACTTTATATGATAATTCAGATAAAAAGTTTACTTATGATAAAACCAACTTTTATTTCGCGGTTATACCTTTAACACCTACTTTTGATGATTCGAGTTTTTTTTCAGAAAGAAAAAAGAATTATAATTCTCACATAGATTTTATGAAGTGTCTTAATTATATTGAAGTACAAAAATTATCGAATCCTTTTTATCAAAGATATTTAATTTATGTTGAATACTATTTTTTCCCATTTGGTTATGATAATTCCCTTTTGATTAAAAATATAGCACCTTTAGTAGATTTAATTTTTTATGATATAGAAACAGGCAAAGAAGTAACTATTCAAGATTGTTTTAACGGAAATTCATTAATAATAAATCTCCCTTTTATTAATTCACCGTATTTATCCGAATTTAATCGACAAAAAAATTTATATGATCCAAATCAGTATTATTCACCAAGTGATCCAATTTTTAGAGATAGAATTTATATTACACCTGAAGGAATAGTTACTGATGACACTGTTGAACAAAGAATTTTAAAATATAATAGATTATTTAATATATCTCCTACTTATTATAATGAATTAAATTTACAATTTCAATTAGATGGAATTAATTACATCAATTTCACTAATGATACTAATTTCATGGTATTTAGTTCATCTCATTTATCCAAATTTACTGCTTTCATTATACCAAATAATGCTACTTTTACAGATAGTGGTAGATTTTATTATCTATTTAGGCCACAAATATTTAAACATGGGCCTAATTTTATTGAGTCAAAAGGAAGTCTTATTTTATTAATATTTTTTGGACTATACGCAATTTTAGTAGTAAGTTTGGCTTGTTATGATAGAAAATATACAGATCAGGAAGCATTATTGGATTTCATTAAGGAAGAAATTGTAAGAGTTGATTCACATTATAAGAAAAATAAGGAAGATGCTATTAAAAAAACAATCCCTAATAAACTGGGGAATGCATATGATCCAGAATTTTTTGGAGGAAGAAAAAAAATGTATAATGGTCCAAGAGGATTTGATGGGGCTATGGCCACTGGGGAAGATATTATCAATAATGAATTAGATTTAGATATGCTTAATTTATTCAAAGACAAAGATGATAAACTAAATGAATTAAATAGTGAAAAAAAAGATGAAGATGAAAAAGATAGTAATTTAAATAAAACAAAAGCATCAAAAAAAAGATTCAATAATTTTTTTAATCAGGGGGATAATACTATTTTAAAACCACAAAAATTGGATAGAAAGACAAGAACAAGAATTCAGATGATAAAAGAGAAATTAAAAACAAAAAAAATAAATGATTTAGAAGAAGAATTCGAAGACAAAAATGAGCAAAGAGAAAAAGAAATTCAAGATTTTGCGGATTTAGATTTATCTACAGAAGAATTTTTCAAAATTAATTTTTTTTCAAGAAATATTATTGTAAATGCTTTATTTAATATATCTATATTTCATCCAAGATGGAAAAAACTTACTTTATTATTAACAGAAATAGCTCTTATTACGTTATTTATTTCCATATTTTTAACATCATATGAAAAGGTCACAAGTTCTAATATAGGTTTAATTATTGTATTTTCATTAATATCTTCTTTTGCCACTGATTTTGCTCTTTATTTGTTCGCCTTTTTCTTTTTCTTTCCTCCGATTAAATTTAGAAGACTCCTATATTTAGTAAAAGAAAATGGAAATTTAATAATTTTAAAAGAATGGAATGAGATGAGTTTAACTCAAGGATACAAAGCATTTCTTGGATATGCTTTATGTTTTATTATTTGGGGTATATCTTATTATGTAACTTTTGGATTCACTGTTGTGTGGAAATATCAAAATTCTGCTTTTTATCTATGTTTAATTATTTGCTTTATTTTAGAATTTTTACTTTTTGAATTAATAGTTGAACTTTTGATTGCACTTTTTTTTGAAAAAAGAAGATTATATAATTGGATGAGAACTCTAGGAGAATTTTTGAATCGAATAAGGAATTATAGATGCTTATCTCCTTAATAATAAAAATAATAATAAAAATGCATCAAATAATGAATAT
>NBJL03001993.1:8540-21047 GCA_002087855.3 Entodinium caudatum | reverse complement strand
CACTTATAATTTATGTTGCCTATATATTATATTTAAATTATATTAATATTCTAAATAAAATAATTTTTTTTAAACAAAAATAATTATTTTTTTAAACATTTGATAAATACTTCTTTTTAAGCCATGCAACGATGATTTCTTACTCTATTAAGAAATTCTCCAATAACTCTGAAAAATGCAGATGATTTTCTTTGCATATATATAATGGCTAAAAATAATTCATAGAAACAATCAAGAATAACAAAGTCTATTATTATTGTCATAAAAAATGAATAAATTAATGCTTTATTTTGAACTTTCCAAACAGCATAAAAAGCGAAACCCATATAAAAAGTGAAAATCCATATTCCATAACATATTAATGCTCCAAATACAGTAATTATAGCATTAGCACATTGCATATCTTCATATTCCTTCATAACTATTAACTGTCCTTCTAATAATACTAATCTCAATAATCTTCTTTTTTGTCTTCCTGAAAATTGGAAAAAGATAGTCATAAAATGCATGAATGTATCGACAATTAAAACAGTGAAAAAGGAGTATTTAAGCAAAATTATTTTATCTGAATCTAAAGCTTTTTCATCATTAGTCAAAAAAACGCATAAAATTAAAAGCTCGGATAATATATTTGTTGTGAAAGCAATTAATTTTTTCCATCTTGGGCAAAACATATTAATATTTAAAAATGGATTTATTAATATATTTCTTGATAAAATATTCTTTCCTAAAAATTCAAGAAAAGTTAAATTCAAATTGGCATATGCATATAAACTTCTACTATATTCAATATCTCCATCTTCGAAAGCATCAGGTAATCTATTTACATTTACATGTGAAGTTTCTTTCCTTCCAACAGTAGAAGTATAAAAGTCTTTTGTTTCTAAAGCTAAATTCATATCAGTTTTATTTCCAGTGGTCATTATATTTTCTCCATTTTCTTTTTTTCTACTCAAAAATTCCTTAGATTTATTGCTCTTATATTTTGATTCATTTAATCTTTCACCAGAACCTAATGAATTTTTAATATTAGCAGTAAATATTTCTCTATCTTTTTTCTTTCCTATACTTAATATATCATCATTTTTTGTCTCATCATTATTATCATATCTTTTATTTTCTTTTGTTTTATCACCAAACTTTTTTTCATCTATTAGATTTGGATCTAAACTTATTGGTATTATTTTTGATGCTTCTGCCTCTCTTTCTTTTTTGCTTTTATAAGGTAAAAATGATTTTACAATTTCTGTTTTTAATGATTCTAATAAAGTTTCTTTCACAAAATAGATATTATCATAGCAACCTAAAACTAAACTTAAGGAAGCATAAGCAATTATTAATATTAAAAAAACTATAAATCCAAAATTACCTTTATAATTTCCTTTCCAATTCAATAATTCTGTTCTTGGAACATAAAAAAACCTTCCTTTTACTTTAAAGGTAGCATTATTATAAACAAAGAAAGTACTGAATCTAGAAAGATGAGTGGTATTATATTGAATAAAATTGGTATCGCTCGTAAAATTAGTGAAAACAACTCCATTATCAACAAATTCCATATTTTCAATGTCATAATATCTACAAGAAAAATTATATCTTCTATGATATAGATTAATTCTTTGTTCAACAGTATCATCACTGACATATCCACTTTGGTTTATATAAATAGGATCACTAAAAATAGGATCGTCAGGAGCTTTATAATTTCTAGGATCAAACAATAATCTTTGTTCATTAAGTTGATCAATCCATCTATAATTAGTAAAAGGTGTATTTATATTTATTTGATTTGGACCAGTGCAATCAGATAAATCAAAATTTTTTCCAGTAGTAGCATCCAAAAATCTAATTTCTATTAAAGGACTTGTATTTATACCATAAATATTTTCTTCATATGCAAAAGGGAATTTTAAATATTCTATATATATCATAAATGTTTGGAAATATGGATTATTCAACTTTGTGTTTTCTATATAATTTAGACAAGTCATAAACCGAGGATAAGTCTTATAATTATTTTTTCTTTCTTCAAAAAATTCTGCTTCATCGAAGGTGGGATTTACCGATTTTACTGCAATATAAAAATTGTTTGAGCTATATTCATATTCAATTTGTGTATTAATGTGCATATTACATTTATAATGTATTAAATTAATTAATTGGTTATGAATATATTCAAAGGCTGCTGAAAATTCTTCTTTATCAGATTGATCTAATGATAAATTTCTCATATTTAATCCAGTATTGAAAATTTTATCCGCTTTTTTTTTATTTAATCTTTCAAATTCATAAGAAAAGTAATAATCTAAAAGATCAATATATTCATATGTATTATTATCTACTGATTTTTGATATACATTCATTGCCATAGTTAAGAAAGTTTCCATTTGATTACTGAAAAATGAAGGATCTTCAGAAAAATACCTTGCCCCATTAAATAAATTATGCATCACTTTAAATTCTTCATATGTAAGATCTGCTTGTAATGTTGCTATTAATTTCGAATATAATTCTTTGTATAATTCTAATAATTTTCCTCCTCCATTTTTATCTATATGACAATTTGTTCCCAAATATCCTTCATTGCATCTACATACTAAAAATTCATCTACTAAATTATTACATTCACCTCTATTATTACATTCTTTATTAAATGTTACACATTCAGGTTTAGTTTCTACAACTAAATTTTTATCAACAGAAGGTCTATATATACTTTGATAAAGAGAAGGTCTTAATACTTTATAAAGATCTTCACCTAAAGACATTAAAAGCTCTGACAAATGTAATAATTCGGAAGGTTCTAGTTGATGCTCCGGAATATAATATTGTTTTAAATCATCTTCTAGTGAATATAAGCCAGTACTTAAATCAGTAACAACAATTATTCTATTTGAAACTTCAAATTCTGCCAAGTAATTATCTCTTACCTTGCAATATACAGTAACATTATTATGAGGCAAAGAATCTTTTTCTAAAATAAACTTTGTAGTAAGTTCATTATTAGTACTCCAATCTTGTAATAATATTGTTTCATTAGATAAATCTTCCTTAGCATAGAAATAATATGTTAAATCTGATTCATCTTCAATTGTATCATCTGTCCAATTTTGACATCTCATTAAAAAAGTAGTGGTATTATGAAGGCCTATTGTTGGTATTATTTCCAATCCACCATCCACTGGATGGGAATTTGTTGTTAAATTAAAATCAAAAGATCTTTTTGATTTTTTTGTATTATTCAAAATATTATAAGAAATAATATCAATTGTGAAAGTATAATTTCTTCCTAATTCAAAAAAAGAATGATTCAAAGTAACATTTAAATTTTCTAAATTATCTATATCATTTGGGTAAAAAGGAACTTGAGCATCCTCAAAATTCAGAGTAACTCCAGGATTTGCTCTTCTAGTTTTAGCAGGATCAAATCTCCATGTGATATAATATGGTTTTGTGCTGATTTCTTTGACTTCTGCAACCAAAAAATCAAAAGTATTAATATCAATAGGAACTCCTTCTTTGTAATTAACCAATTCAACTACAACCTCAAAAGCTACACATAAATTCGGTATTTTTGTGGATGCAACTAATTGATAATCGTGACAATGTTCTACACATCGATGCTCTTCTTCAACATAATATAAATTTTCAGTACAAGATGTACAAGCATTAATTTCATAACTAAAACAGGTATAACAAGTAGAATGGCATGAACGACATTGATATATATCATCTCTCGGATAATATCTTGTCCCACAATCATTAACACAATTTCCATTTGGAGGATATATGTAAGGTCTTTCTTCAGGACAACTAATACAATTATCACTTATATCTCCAGGATAACGACATTTTGTTACTGAAACTTCTATACACATATTATTTTCTGAACTAAAGACATATCCTTCACTGCATGTAACTAAATCTGAATAATAACCATAATTATTTGGATCAACAATATTATATCCTAAATAATCTTCATCACCTTCACCTGTTCTTCTAGAAATGGTATGTGTTCTTAAATAATCATAACCTAATATATCCTGGCCTACTAAATTTATTAATTTATACTGCTGATGCAATAAAGTGTCTTCATAGTCTTCTTGATTAAAATCGCTTTTAATATAAGTAATTAAACCAGGATATAAACCTGAAGATTTTGTATTATTTGAATTATACAATCCTACATCATCAATTAAATTTATATATTGAGTGTTTATATAATTAAAATTATACTGTTGCCATAATTTAATATCTCTAAGAAATACATATCCGAAAGAGCCGGGTTTTCCATTTCTTATGGCTAATTTTGTAACTAAAGAGGTTCTTGATGGATAATTTTTTGTAATTAATTCTTCTTCTTGATTATTTAAAAAATATTTTCCTGTTTCACTTACTGAGTCAGTTCCACATCTTATATATATCCATGAATATCCACTAATAGATAAAGTTAAGTATTCTGTAAATTTGGTGGGCTCACTCATATCATAAAAAGCATAACAATATGTATATATTGTATTTTCTCTATTTGTTATCAAAACTCTATTATGCAAATCCCATTCTATTGAAATAGATTTAAATTGAGATGTTTCTGAATTATATGAATAAATAAAAATCCAGAATTCAATAGTAGATTCATGAGTTTGACTCGTTGGTACTTTTATTTCAATATCTTCTAAAATAGAATAATCAATTGAAGGTATATATTCACAATATGTTTGTCTAGTTGTTTTGTCTCTTCTAAGCCAATATAATCCATTAGTTAAATCGCAAGTACATTGATTATTACCTGGATTAAAGCATTTTGTTTTGCAATAATCAGGACAAGTAGCACATGGCTCTTCTCCTGGAATACTCAAATCAAAGTATTTATTTGTATCATCTCCACAATTTTTTCCCATATAATCAGTATAATCAGCTACACAGATTGGTGTAATACCTGCAGAAGAATACATCTTATCATCAATGCAATCACTGGCTGAACTTCCTGTTAAAGGATAATGCAAGAGTAATCCTTTATCATTGTCCGCTGAAATTGAATGTCCAAAAGAACCTTGAATAAAAGTTTTGTATATTCTTAAATCTGCAAATAATGCAATTATATTACTTCCTATACTTAGTTTTTCAATTCTACCTAATGAATCTGGTAAGGAATATCCATTTACAAATGGAACATCTTCCTTATTTACACTAAAAGTAAACATGTGTGGATATCTATCTGGAACAGGATGAAGTCCAACATATATTGCTATAGAATAAGGAATCCATTGTCCAATAAGGTTATAGTAATTATTATATCTGAAAGCAACATTTGATTCAACATAAAAATCTAAATTAGAAGTTAAAGGTTCATATGCTAAATATGTAGTTCCTTTAAGTTCAAGAATATTATAAAGCGATTTCTCTTCAGCTTGTCCTTGATAAACTCCTTCAAATTTCATATAGAATGTAATAGTTATTCCATCATAATTAGGAACATGTCCTAAATAATCTTCAACTTCATTTATTTCAAATTCAATATTTCCTCCTTGACTTGGAACTTTCAAAAATGTTTTTCCTTGAGCATAAACACAGGTCAGTCCTTTTAAAACATATCCTGGTCCACATTTATAACAATTTGTAATAGCATTAGTGTAACACCTTTCACAATGTTCATTACAATCTTGTGAAGTGATATATATTCCATCCATTGAAGAAATAAATCTTCCCTCATTTTCTGCACCCCAATCGAAATTATCTGCATAATTATAAAAATCCCATTCATCCAAACTTTTGAAATTCTGTGATTCTTCATGTGAGACTTTTATAGCATCTAAATTATTATCTCCAATAACTTGATTTATAACATTGTAACCCATTTCAGATATTACCAAAGGATAATATAATTTCAAACTAAGAGGAGTATCTTTATAAATTCCAATATTGTAATCTTGTATAGAATAAATAGAAGAACTAAATAATTCCCAAATTCTTATATTTCGATAATAGGCAGAACCCCATGTTACATCTGCAGCTCCCGCTGGAGTACAATCCCCATTTTCTTCTTTTGAACAAAAACTTATATATTGTAATTGCATTTTTATTGATGAAGGAATATTTGTTATTGTGGCTTTAATATTATCTATATCAAAGTTTACATAAACATATACATTTTGTCCCAAATTTACTCCTAATGTTGTTTTAATGACAATTTTATTCCATTCATAATTATTTATTCCATCTAAAGTACTGGAATATATTGAATCAACGATTTTATAATAATATTTATTCTCCTTTAAATCTAAATATATAGAATGAGGTGTAGAAAATAAAATATATTCTTCATTTGCAGTTGTATCGCAATGTTGTAATGTTTGAACTCTATCTAATTTAAACCAAAATTCATAAAAATATCCATTTGGTAATTTTTCTTTACTTTCATTACTTATTTCTCCATAAAAATTTGGTTGATTATAACATCTTGAAAAGAAAAATGCTGAATTTGCATCAGAATTCAAATCAAAACAATTATATCCAATTTGATTATATTTACCATCACATTTTAATACTTTTTGACTATAATTCATCAAAAAAGTAGGATTAGATGGATATTCTTTTATTACATTCTCATCAACTTGTATACTGCAAATACCTGCATAATAAGGAACCCCAGGAACCCTTATATATTTATCAGTGCATTTATCTGAACAAGTAGGATCATTATTAGGAAATGATAAATAATTTCTTTCTCTACAAACTATTGGAGTCTTATCTTCATTGCAATAATAAAATAAAGTAGATGGTGATTGATCACCATCATCCTTTTTACATAAATCTCCTTCGAGGGGATCAACTATTTTTATAAATCCAAAATTTGAGCACAATTCGAATGTTTTAGAACTAGATATTTTTGAAGATCTATATAATTTAACTACTTTTTTAGTTTTAGTATATGTAGATACATCATTTGAATTTTGTTGATTTATAACATAATATGTTAAAGTCATTTTATCTAAATTAAAATCAGCAAAGTTGCAAACAAACACCATTGATTGTAACATTTTTGTTTCTTCAATTAAAGATAAATCAGTATTTTTAAAAGCTTCAGCATAGACATCTGGAATATAATCATTAAATAAAAATAAATCTCTTATATAAATTCTTTTCTCATTTGCAAGTCCTTCAATATTCAATTTTGATGTTTTTGAAACGCCATTTTCAACTTCGCTCATGAAATAATGGTAAGGATAAGCATTTTTAACAGGTTGTCCTTCACTGGTTGTATCACTGTAATATAAATTTTCAGATTTTAATTCATCTTCAATTTTATCTCCATTTCCTTTCAAAAAATATTTTTTATGATAATTTGATACAGAGCATAATACCCAAATCCACACACCACTTTCACTTTGTGATCCAGTGACTAAGGTATTTGCAATATAATTCGGTATTTGATTTAATTTCTCTGTAAATTGTGCATTTGATATACCATCTGAATAATATCCTTGAGGTAAGCAATATCCTTGAAGTTGAGTAAGTTTAATAACTGTTATTTGAAGATGCCTTTCCCATTGAAAATGAATACCTGAACCCATAGTTGAAGAATCTTCAAAAAATATCCAAAAAGCCATTGAATATGTGCCACTGTAACTATAAGGAATATCTGAAAAAGAGAAATCGTCTATTAATCCAAGATCTGCAAAAGGTAAACAATGAACTTCATTGCTTGAATATAAATCATAATATTCTCCATCTTCTGAACATAACTCAACATCCTTTTTTGCAGCTGTTTCTGATATGTAATTAAAACCTAATGTATCTACTTTTGTTACAACAATATCTTCAGCAGAATTGCAGATATCTTTTATTCTGAAATTATCTAAAAATTTTCCATCTTTAAAACCTCTAAATTGAGTATCCCAACTATGTAACAAATATGGAAATTTAGATGGTGTTAAAATATTAACTCTTGATAAAAATTCAGCATTAAAATAAGCATCTTTCCATAAATGTATTTGTCTATAAAATAAATATCCCCAATCATCTAAAGTACTATCATCTTTTATTTCTAAATATGTCCAATCATTATTTAAAATAAATTCAGGAACTTCAGAATTAGATGTTTTATTACTTGTTAAACGAGGACCATCTAAAACACTTTCCGCTTTTAAATCAATATCATTATTTATATTTATATAATAAAATCTTTCTTCATAATTCATTGAACAAGATATGAAATTCCATTTATTATGATTTAATTCATATGCGGTTGTGTTTTTTGATTTTACAACTTTATTTTCTATATAATATATTTCACATATAGCATAATATTTATTACTTTCTTTATATATTATAATTTTTGTATGTTGGTTCCAGTTAAAAGTTGCTCCTCCAAAGTTACCATCCTTATAATTAATAAAATATATCCAAAATTGAAGAGTAAATTTTTTTGTTTCTTTAGCAGTTCTTACCTTTATTTTTATATCTTTAGCTTTTGAAAAATTGATATAATCAAAAGTTTTGCAATATATACCTTCATTACCTTTTATTAACATCTGTGAATTATAATTTTTGTTTAGGCAGGTGCAATTATAATCATAAGGTCCTTTACAAGCATTTAAGCAAAAGGCATTTTCTTCATTACTTTTAAATTTACATTCTTTTGGTTGTCCTTGTCCTCTTTCTATTTCAATATAATTATTAAAACTCGTAGCAAAAGTATCAAATAGTTTATCCTTATCACCTCCACAGCTAAAATCATTTCCGTTATTATCAAGGAAATCATTATAATCGAAGCAATTGGATGCTGAGGTTCCTGGGACTAAATAAGATTTAATTGGTTTAGGAATTGAAAAAGGGGAAATTAAATTTCCATCATTAGTTGCAAAACCATAAGCTCCGACTAAATATTCGTGGTAATATCTAACATTAAATAAGAAAGCATATAAATTCGATGGTACTTGAAATTTATCAAATTTCATTGCAATAGGATTATTTTTTATTATCATATTTATTCCATTAATTTCAAAATTGACCATTTGCGGGAAATAAGTTTTAGGAGTTGAGTAGGACAAAGCTATATAAGTCCATTTTCCAATTTTATCTCTAAAATCTGCATCAAAAGTAATTGTTGTCGTTCCACTTATTAAACTAAGGCCAGTAGTTTCATTATATTTTAAATAATCGTTATCACTGTAAAAAATAAAATCATGTGGATTATTAGAACTAAATCCTAAAGTTTTCACCCAAAAAGTTACTGTAACTGGTGATGTATTTGCATTATATACAGTTTTATCATCAATTTTTAATGTAGCACCTTTATCACCTTTATCAGCAGGTGATTTAAAATAATAATTTGAAACTTGTATACACGCTCTTTCTAAGGTTATCATATAACCTTGACTACATTCATAACAATTGCTCCCTGAATTCCAACATCTAAGACATCCTGTTGCACATGCAAATGCTTTAGGAGCAGTTGAATCAGCGGTTAAATAATATCCCATAGAAGGATATTGTGTTCTAATAAAATCAAATTTCGATGAAAAATTATATTTTCTTAACTTCAATGTTGAAACTGTTCTTGAATCTCCTAATATTTCCTTTATTTTATTATTCATAATATATTCATTTGTCAAAGGATAATAATATTTCAAAGATTTAATCCTATTTGCCCCAGAAGAATAATAATTATCATATAAAACTGTTAATTCTGGAGTTGCTATACTTCCATCCCATATTCTTAATCCCCTATAATATCCGGCAGCCCAATTATAATTAACATTCTCATCTACAATATATTTAGCAAATTTTATTTCAGATAATGCAACAGGAGTTGTTAATTTAAATCTAATATAATCATTAAGTAAATTATTAATTATAAAATATTTGTATAATTGTGTTCCAACTTTTTTTCCATAAAAAACTAATTTATTCCATTCATATGGATGATAATGTTCAGATGTATAAGTAGAAGCAGCATCTTCAACTTTTAGCTTTTTATTTTCGGAATGAAGGAAATACGCATGTACAGCATTTGAATAAAATACAAAATTTTTTCTTGTTTCTGGATAATAAAATTTTCCTTGTCTATTGCTATCACTTAAAAAAAAATCGGGATAGTACCAAATTTCTATAATGAATGATTCCAGAGGAGGATCTATAGGAATTACAATGTTTTCAGGAGAATAAAAAGAACTATATTGTAAATAATATTTTGTTTGCTTGTCTTCACAAGAATAAAATAAATTATAAATATTTGCATTTCCAGTTATACAAAAATTATTTTCATTATAATTATCAATACATTGCATATGACCTGAACAAATTAAATCACAATATCTATTGCTTAAAGGGCTTGGATAGGATATATAATTTGCACCATTATTAGTGCAAGTACCTGAAGAAACACATTTATTTTGTTTTGTATCTAAATAATGCTGACAAAATAAAGGTTTATTTGTATCCCAATTTACCAAACCACTACCACTCAAATCTTTATTTTGATCTGGATTACAATCTATATATTGATAAACCTGATTATGTTTCAGTAATTTCAAAAGTCTAAAATTTTTAGGAGGTGATAAATCTTTTTCCCTTAATGATGAAACAAATATTTGTTTTGACGTTGGAGCGCTCTTTGTAATTTTATAATTAAAAGAATATCCACTTGAACTCTCGAATAATTCATCAAATTTACTTTGTACTAAAATAAAGTCATTTATACCGTTGGCATCATCATAATAATCATAATACATGAATTTATATGAAGGAGGTATATATTCTTGAAATAATAAAAAATATTTTAAATATACTTTACTGCCTGCCTTTCCAAAATTTTTAAATTCTAAATATAATTTTTGATCGTCATCATTTATTATATGTCTATTATATATATCATTTTCAACATATTCATTTTTTGAAGAATCATAATATAAATTCTCATGTCTTAAAGCTCTTTCTATTGATGATTCTTCTCCATTAATCATTGTTGTTACATGGAACATTTTATGATCAAAACTTAATCCGCAAGAAACATGAAACCATTGTCCTGATAAATCTTTTCCATTTATATATTTCAATTGTTCTTCTGTTGGTATCATTCTATATAAAACATATGAACTTTCTCTATCTGTATAATGGCTTTCATAAATAGTATCACTTGTTATTGTCCTATATAAATCTTCATAAGCATGGCAATAAATTCCTGTTGAAATTTCATTAGGAATAATAGATAAAACATATCTATCTTTCAGAACAACATGATAAATGTTGCTATTTCCATTTCTTGCTTTAGATAAATCGGAAATAAATATCCAAAATCCCATTGTAGTTCTTTCGTGAAATTCATTAGACTCTAAAGGAACTTCTATTTTAAAATCATCAAAGTTAGAAAAATCTATATAATTTTTTTTACAGGAAGTTCCACTTCCATCCCCCAATACATCAGTTAAAACATTACAATAACTACATTGTCCTTCATTAGCACATTCAAAACAAGTTGAATCACAGGTTTTGCATGCTTTTGATGATGAACAAGCATATCCTATTAAACATTTTTTTTCTTCATTAGTGTTATCACATGCTTCCATACCATTATATGTTCTTACAATCTTATTATCACTATAACTAGAAACGTAAGAAGAAGATGAATCTTCTAATAATACTTGATAAAATGAAATAAATATATTCGCCCCTGAGGTTTCAGTCAAGATAAATTTGAATTTTTCATCAGTATTGACATCGAAATTCTGGAAATCATTTTCTCTGTCGCATTGAAACATCATTGTGATTTTATTAGTCGTTGATAATTTTGATTTAATTGTCATTTTAAACCAATCGGCTACTCCTCCTTTCATTTTAAATACGCAAATATGTTTATTTTCTTTTGTGGAATCTATTTGAAGATCAATATTTATATTTGAATCAGCTGTATTATCATTTGTCATAGATAATTTATATTTCAAGATATACCCTGTATTATGCAAAGTAGGAAAAGGAGTTTTTATTGTCAATATTTTTCCAGTACAATAATTCCTTAATAATTCTAATTCTTCTGAAAAATTTTTTTCCCTTGTACTAGTTTTACTTTTTATAGATGCAAAAAAATATTGTGTTTCACCATAATTAATTCCACTTGCATCATTTTCATTTATGCAATAATCATCAGGACTATATATTATACCAAATTTATAACTTTTGATTTTGGAAGTACTAGTAGTAAAATATCCTAATTTATAAATTTGTCTTTCTTTGATATCAGAAGTTAAATAAAGAGTCGATGATGAATAGGGAGAATCTGTTTCAATGTAATGATCTGGATAAACAGTTAATTGGCTAATGGCATTAGAGATTAATAAAGAAATTAATAATAATTTTGAAAATATGTTTAGTTTTATCTTCATTTTTTGTTTATTAAATAAAATTTTATCAATTTGTAATAAATTTAATTAATTTAAAAGATTTAATAAAACTATTAAATTTTTCAATCTTTGGGGATTGGGGATTGGGGATTGGGGATTGGGGATT
>NBJL03001985.1:12667-27527 GCA_002087855.3 Entodinium caudatum | reverse complement strand
TTGATTTTTCCTTATTATTTTTTTCTTTATTATCTTCTTTTGTTTCAAGGCTTTTTGCGTTAAAAATATCTTTTATTTTATGAATTAATAAATTATACCCATAAAAATAAAATAAAAATAGATTGCCTAATCCGAAAATAATTACAGATGAAATTGTAATACAACCAATATTTTTAAAAATATTTTTACTAAACAACAAATGATAGCATTTGAGCATTTTAACATTGGCGATATTATTAAAATTAATAAAATTTGATTTTAATTTATTTATATCAAATTTATTATCTGAAATATTAGAAACTTTTGCCACAATAGGGCAAGAACAAATTGCTTTTCCTGTTCCTAAATCATAAGCAATAAATTCACAATTATCTTCACAAACAGCCATATTATTACTTATATATTCATTTCTCCTATCGGCTAAAGTTATATCTGTGCCATTGTCTGAGGTATAAGTGTAACAAATATCATTATAATATCCACTACTGGAATTAAATTTATCTATCTCATCTTCAGTTATATTTATGGAAACGGATTTATTAATTTTCATATCACTGCATATATCTAAATCCACATTCTCTAATTCCCCATTATCAGATTCTGAATATATTTCATATTCTGTTCTTGGAACACCTAATCCTTTTTCATCTACTTCTATATATAATACAAATAATGAATCATTTTGGGATAATGCTTTATTAGCCTTGAGTTTATCCTCACATTCTCCCAATTCAATCGTTGTTGTGAGATCTTCCGTTGCATGTAATTCTGATAATATAAATTGCGTTTTTGGAGAATCTACTATAAAATAATTACCACTGTTAATATAAGTGGCATTTATCTCTGAATTGCTTAATTTTTTTCTTATTTCTTCTAAAATTCTATCTTCTATATTTGTTAAATTATCAGTTGTTAATATATTTATTGTTTCATTTGTTCCTTTGTAATATCCATAAAAATGATATATTTCTTTTTCACATATACAAGTATTGTCCACATATTTTTTGCATGAATTAGTACAATTTAGACATATTTTATTATCTGAAAGAAAGGTTCCTTTTGGACAAAATATATCTTCTTGGATAGCAGTAGTAGTAATAGCTGATTCTTTACTTGATTCACCAATAGTATGTGTTGTCTCCTCTAAAGTAAGTGCTGATTCTGTGCTTGATTCACCAATAGTATATGTTGTCTCCTCTAAAATCGTTGTTTTGATTTTAGGATTTGTTGTCGGAGTAGATATTATAGTACTATCCTTTGTTGGAATTGTTGTAGGTTCTAAATTGCAATTACCACTATTTAAAATAAAGCCACTTTTACAAGATAAACATTTTTGGTCATTAACATCATTTGAAATTTCTGAGCAGGTTTCACAATTTTCATAGCAGTAATCAGGAACGCAATCGTTATTATCTAAATGATAATTTGTTTTACATTTCAATAAATATATATTTTCATTATAATAATCTGCATTATTAGGAATACTAGATATACAACCTATTGCTGAATTTATTAATCTATATTTTTTTTCTTCAGGATAAAAATAGCTACATAGACCACATTCTGTTTCTCCTGTATTTAAAATATAATAATTAGTGTCACAATCTTCTTTATTAATGCAAATTCCTTCTGGCATTAATTTTATTTTACCATTATCACAATCACTTTGGCATTTGTTCCCATCTGGATCTAAAATTAAATTTCCAGAAGAGCAGGAGTCTAAGCATGAATCCCCATCTTTTATAATACATATTTTATAAGCATGTGAAGATGATATTGCTAATATTTGATTATTCGAAAGAGGAATAAATGTTGTAAATTCTTCTTCTACATTGTATAAAACTTTATTTAATGATATATCTACAATCCCAAAATAATATTTGTTTTTATCTAAATTATGTATTTTGTAATAAACATATTTTGTCCCAGAAATAAATGCCATTTCATTTATTTCAACATTGTCAATAAAACTGAAAGGGGATTTATTATTTTCAGTGATAGTCATTGAATTTAAACATGTTTCTATATTTTCATCGCTCAAATCAATATAAGAATTAGAATATCCACTAGTAAAGTCATATATATCATTATAAGTGATAAAATAAAAAATAAAATCTATTGTAAGAGTTGCTTGAGTATATGCTTTTGACTTTGTTATATCTTTAGAATGCCGATTATTCTTATAAACCCTTCCATTTTCAGTTTCACTATCAAAAACTAGAACAGATATTATAAGTCTAATATACTCACCATCCAAAAAAATATTAGGAAATTTATATTCATAAGTTTGCCCATTATTTCCGTCTTCTAAGTAATAATCATACAAAACACCAGGAAATATTTGACTTTCTTGTATATCTTCATAGTTATTATAATGCATAATATTAATTCTGCAAAAAAATTTTTCAATAAAAAAAATATAATTTTCCAATAAACATCACTTATCTTCTTCTTTATTTTTTAAATTATATTTTTCCCATCGTTTTTTTTCCAGTTCCTTGAAGAATTCATTCTTAGGTAGATAAGACAAATTTTTAACTAAATGCAAATTCCAAACTCCATTATCAATAATAACATCTTTATCATCAATGGATTGCAAATACATTAAATAATACAAATAATTAAAAACATTATGACAATTCGTTATATGTTTTTCAAAAGCATTTTTATCATTCGGAGTAATTTTTTCAATTTTTTCTCTATTAATACCGCAAACTAAGCATTCGGTATCCATCGCTTCATTAAAATTTCCGCTGTTTTCCCTTGTTTCATTGAAATAATCGATAATTACAGACAAAAACATTTGAAAAACGAGCAAAACCACCACAAAATAAAAAATACCATCAAAAATTAATCTTGACGCCTTTTGTCCCGTCATTGAATGAGCTTCATAATATGGCTCGAGTGATTTATCTAGATAAGTCCCAATTCCACCGTCTTGTTTAAATGTTTGGTCGATCATTCTCATAAAAGTTTTCAAAAAATTTTTTGTGTCGGTTATATTCGGGAAATGAAAAGTGTAGTAGGATTGAGCAAAAAATGAAAAAAAGTATTCTAAAATTATAAACATCAATAATATTATTAAAATATTCTTGGATGGGCGATACATAGCTTTTACTATGTTTTGCATTATTTCTATTCTATTGACAAATTCGAGAAGTATTATGCAATTAAAAAAAGGATGAACTGTTATACTTAGAATTAAAAAAAATAAACTTAATAAGTAATATAAAGTTTTGAAATTAATAATGCATCTTAAAAAAGTTGGAATTATAATATGAAGAACATAATCACATTTGCTAAGCTTCAAATTTGCTTCCATTCCTTTATTTTTAATTTCTTCCATATTATAATCAAAACTAACCATTTCTGATTCTACAAAAATAGTTCTCATTATATAATCAAAAAATGTCAATCCTTGTAAAACACATTGAATCATAATTGTACTATAGAATCCAAGAACTGTTCTTTCTGGATCAAACTTCTCCAAATATAAAAACTTTGGACATTGAATCCTTTTATCAGGCTTTGCGTATTTAAAAAAAATATAATCTTTACCACATCCGTCTTTTGCATTTGTTGTAAATGTATTAAAAGAAGATATGATTAAAAATGTTGAGGCCAATCCTGATAATATCATTAATACACCTAAAACATCCATATTTTTAAATATGTAATTTAATATTGGGATTTCCCATAACCATCTATTTAACAAAGCATTTTGTTTTGCTCTTATATGTATATAATCATATTGACTTAATAAATAATTTGTGAAGTCAGGTGCATCGATTTCATCCACTTTAAGATACTCTTTTCGATATTCTAATAATGTATTTGCTTTATCTATCATCGGAAAATATACTTTAAATAATATATCATTGATAGAAACTTCAATTTTTCTTATATAATTTTTTAAAGAATTAATAATTCTTTCTTCACTTATGTTTTCGCATTTAGTTTCAATATCTTGTAAATCTTGTAAAAAATCTACATCTTTTTTAGTTTGTGGATTTAATTTTGAAAAAATATAATACATAAAAGGCAATATTATTGATACTGCTCCAGTTATGAATTTAAATAATCCATATCCAAAATTCACAAAGGCTAAAATTATTTTAAATATAATACTTTTTTTATGAACACGAGCAAAATGGAATTTTTTCTCTTTATTAGATAAATCTTTATGATAATTAAATAAAGTATAATAAACTAAAAGTAAATCAAATTTTATAATGCAATAATTATTTCTTGTTTTTTTATTATCTTCATTTTGTTTAATCTTATCATTATTTTTTTCATTAGGCACCAATTTTCCTACTCTTTTGCACATTTCTCTTTTAGTATAATGATCATCTTCTTTTATTGATAAAAGCATGAGATTCACAGAAAATGCTCTTCCCTCCATTTCTTTTTCTGACATATAGAATAATTTTTTCAACTTTTTTTCAATTTGTTTAAAATTATTTTCATACCATTGTTGCATTTTATCGAAATCTTCAATTGAATATTTTGGACAAAAAGATATATTATAATAAACAATAACTATTTTTAAAATGATGCATTCTATTCGGATATAATAATCAATCATTTTATGGCTATTATCTTTATTGATGTAATTCAAAAATAATTTATAATAATCTATATTAGTTATTGCAAAAGAAGCTAATTCGAAAAAACCGAGTGAAAAAATAATTTTTATATTTTCAATATCTGGTCCTTTGATGAACTCTGATATAAAATCTAGTAATAAATTTATTATTTGAATACTTTTTTCTTTCTCTATTTCCAATATAAGAAGAATAAATTTAATTACTCTCTTTATTATTTCTTTTTTGAATTTTATTATTTTTTCTGTTAATATGTTTTCATCTATACTTGTTTTGAAATTTAATAAAGATAATAAAAATTCTAAAGTTCTTTCTAATTTCATTTTATATATATAATAATTATCGCATTCAATAAGATTTTCAGGCCTTTGTAAAAATTTAACGATTTCTTGAATTTCATCTGAAAAATGTTTTAGAATAAAATCTAAACTATTTAAAAAATCCTTAATTAATTCAAAATGCTTCAAAAAAAATGTTCCTTTTTCACTAACAGATTCAAGAAGTTCTCTCAAACTTAATAACATGGTATCAAAAACATATTTATCTTCGATTAATTCTCTATACGATTTTTTATTAAAAAGCATTATCATAACTTTAATTATATGAACTAAATTAAAATTCGAATCACCTACTTCTTTTTCAGTTTTATTTTGTGCATTTAAAAGATGGCATTTATTTTTTAATATTTGAAAACCAATTTTATATAAAATCAAACATGTTTTTTCGTCATATTTGGAATGGACAAAAATCAAAGATTCCAAAAAAGATAAAATATTGATTTTATTTGAAACATCTTTATCTATTTCATCATTAAATTTCAAAAATTCAATCAGGTCAAAATTTTTTTGTTCACTTTCTTCATCATGTTTAATTTCATCTTGAGTATATATATCTCCCATTCTTTTAAACATAAAATAATTCATTTGGGTGATTTCCTTCAAATCCTCATGTCTAAATGATGTCAAAATTTTTTGGATTAGTAAAGCCAAATTATTTTTCACAAAAAGATTATTTACTAAATTATATTCTCTAACTTGATATTGTCGCATTAATTTATAATAATCTAAATTTTTTAATAAATCTTGTAATAAAGGAGGTTTTACTTCATTAGATTCATCTGATATTTCTAAACAGTAATTTCTTATATTTGAGTGTAAAGCAATTTCAACCATTATTTTTTCTAATAAAATAATATCTATATAAGTAGGTTCATAATAATAAAAAAGTATATTATAATTATTTTTACTCTTATCATAAAGTAATTCATTTTCATTTTGTGGTATTTCCTCCATTTCACTATCTTCAAATTGGTCTTTTTTTTCAAAATAATGTTTTACAGGAATTTCAATGCCTTGATTATTTGAAGAATTTTTGAAATTAATAATTGCCTGCATCAAAGCAAAGATGAATAAATATTGTGGATCTATTGCACTTTCTTCTATTATAAAATCATCATCTAATTCATAAGTTTCATTTATAGCTTGAAAATCTAAGGCAAAAGTAACATTATTGTTTTGTTCTGGAGTGGGGGTATTTATTTTAGTAATTCTTGAAATTTCTGATTTAGTTAAAGTATTACTATTAGTTGTTATATTATTAATATTATTATTTAATAGTTGTATATAATTTTTTGAACTTCTATATTTAGGTGATAAACTATTTTTTATTTTTTTGAATAAAATATCTAAAGATAATTCTTCAGAAGTTGCTTGTTCATTATCATCTTTATTTTCTTCCTTAAAGTCTTTTGACATTAAGTTTTTTTCATTTAAATATAAACTATATATCAACAAAAAAGAAGAATAAAAAGATAATATTTCTAATTCTTCTTCATCAACCCATTCCAAGGATTCATCCACATTTAATTCATCTTCTTCATTTGATGAAATAGTCTTCTCAGTTAAAATTTCATTGAAATTGTCCATCATTTCCTCATCATTTTCGGGTTTTTCTACATTCTTTGAAATATTCAATTTAACAGGGTGCATTTCGTCTGGGAAATTATTTAAGTCAAAAAATATATTTGCATTATTGTCTTTTTTTTCTTCTTTGTCTTCTTTGGAAACATTACTTTCTTCTTTATTTTCAGAAATTTCTTCTTCTTCAATTGCTTCCATTTTAGAAGTAAGTTTAAATTTTTCTTTGGAAAAATCATTTAAGAAATATCTATCTATTTCTAAAATAGGAAAAATTTTGCTGTAAAATATTTTATATTTATAAGGTTCATAAGTTTTATCGTTAAATAAATATAATAAAACTCTGCAAATCCCGAATAAATATAATATCCTATAAATATATTTATTTTTTTTGGATTTAAATTTATTTAATATAAATTGTATTTCCAAAAAAACATTTTCCATAAATTCCTTGACATCTTCGAAACACATAGAGCAATTTTTAATAATATATAAAAAAATATCTAATGCCCTATACATTATATCTAAAAGCATTATTTCAACTTTAAATTCAATTGAACTATTAGGAAATTTAGTTACACAATGAAATGAGGATATAACTAAATTAATATATAAATCAAAATTAGGTTTTATTGTGCTATTAAAATCAGGATATATTGTTACCGTTTTAGAAAAAATTCTTAATAAATTGGAAACATATCCTAAAATATTAGTATCTAAAGTTCCGCTATAATAATTAATCGCTTTTATCATCATTTTAATTGATTTCAAAAATTCTATCTTTTTATAAAAAGATTTGTTTTCCATCAAAAGCATTTTATTTAACAAATTGTTGGATTTAAAATCAAAAGAATCGAAATTAAAAACATCTAAGGATTCGTTTTGGATTTGTCCTAAACAATAAAATAAATTTTTATAATTTTTATATTCGTTTTGTTCAATTAATAAAGAAGATTCATTAATATTATGTTGAAGATTATTTAGGTCTTTATTATTTTTATCATAACTTTTCAAATAAGAATTGACTTTTATTTCTAATATTTGACTTTCTATTCCTGATATTTTAGAAAGTAATTTTCTTATCCTTTTTACAGTGCTTTCTTCGTGTCCAAATAAACCAGCATCGCTTTTATTGATATATATAATATCTCCGAAAAATTCATCAATTTCATAAAGTTTTAATAATCTCAAAGTGAATCTAGTTATGTCTCTAACTTTGAAAGACTCATAAAAAAAACTTTCCCAGAAATCAACTTGATCATAATTATTATTAGAATAATAAACTTCCTTTAATTTTTTTATATGTTCTTCAGTTAATTGTCCTTTTGTTTTGCTATTATATTCTTCATAAGCTAATAATATAGGAATTCTTTTTTTCTTCCAGATTAATTCCAAAATAACTTTTAACTGTTTTTTCACTTGTTCATTGAATTCTTCTTCAGTTAAATTATTTTTTATTTCTTTAGCAAAAATTAAATCTCTAATATATTTAAGTACTGATACTTTTTCATATAGACATTTAATTTCTTCACATTCTTTACACATTGAATAAAGATAATCAATGAGAATTTGCTCTTTAATTAAAAAATCGCTTGAAGATTGAGTCTTTTTCATCTTTTTGTTGTTAATCACTAAGAAATTTATTGAATGTTCGATTAAATCTTTATAATTAAATACTCCACTTAAAAGCGTAGGATTTCTTTTTGCTTTAGAATATAAATAACTCACAGTGTTGTCATTCATAAAAACTATTTTCGATAATAATAAGTTTAGAGACTTCACAAATCCCTCTTTTATTTTTTCAATGCTTTCGAAGGTTTCATGATTAATTAAAAAACTACATAATACAGTTAATAATTTATGCACTATTATAACATATTGATTTATATAGAATTGAAACGTTGAATAAAATACTGATAAATTCTCATCAATTGTATATGTATCTCTAAAAAAGTTATTTTCATCTAATTTTTCTTTATCTTCTTTTGATAAATTAGATTGATCATTTTCGATTTTTTCCCCCATATCCTCCAAAATTTCTTCTGCTGTTACATTTTTTTTATCCGCTAATTTTTCCTCCAATGGACTCTGGGTTTTTTCAAATAAATAATTGTAAAATTGAAGTATATACAAAATTCCAATTTTAGACGAGCTATTAATTCTTAAATCTTTTGTTACTATAGTTGAATTTTTTTTATAATCCCCGAAATAAAATAGAGGTTTTATCTCAGTATCCATTTTATTATTTAATATTTTTTGAATTGCATCATCTAAAATGGAAATATAATTTTCGAAATCAAATTCTTTATACCATTTAATAAAAGTCCAAATTTCACCTAATTTATTTAACATTTTTCTATAATGGACTCTGATATTTTTAATCTGTTCAAAAGGATTTATTTCTTTTTTTTCTTTATCTTTTTCTGCTTCATTTTTTATAGTTTTCAAAAAATTAGAAACTTCTTTGCTTAAAGGTCTTTTTCTTTCTAAAGAATTTCTTGCACTTCTCCTTCTTTTTGTGTGAATGCTTTTCAAAGTTGAATGCGTTAATAAAATTTGTCTTTCACTTTCTTTTGCTGTTGCAGGTTTAAATTGATTTATAGGATTACTTTCCTCATTAATCAAAGATTCTTTACTTTCCGCAGTAATTAATGGATTTAAAGTATTTTGAGAAGAAATTAATTTCCCTTCATTTTCATCTGTTTTCGTATCAATATTAATGATTGATGATCTTTGTTTTTGAATAGAATCCCTCAGACTTTCTTCTTTAATGTTCTCTATTTTAGGAGTTGCTAAATTTTTTGTATCTGAATTATTTTTTTCTAGTTTCGCAAAAGTACCTCTGATACTAAATAATTTAGTTTTAATTATGGAATTCCTTATTTTAGGTATTTTTGTTTTGAATCCAGATTGACTCAAAAAATCATCAATTAAAACAACATTTTTTTTGATTAAAAGCTTTATTATTTTATAATTTTCGTCTATAATTTGTAAATAATTTGGCTTTTCAGACTCTATTTGTTGTTCTGTTTTATATTTGATTTGCTTAACATGGTTTTTTATATCATTAAAAATTTCTTTCCTTTTATATTGAATTTTATCCAAAATTATTAAGTTTTTATAAAAGAGTAAAAAATTTTGATTAGTTTCTATCAGAGCTAAAAATTTTTGTTTATCAAGTAAGTTATCTATATCAATATTCATTCTTGATAAGTAGGAATCTTCATAAATATATTTTTTCAGAAGCGAAGGCTCACCTATTAAATAAGCTTGTAGAATTTCACAATGATGAACTAAATCAAATATAAAATAAATTAATTTGGAAAAATCGTCTGAAATAATCTCTTCAAGAGAAATTATTTTATTCAAAGCTAAAACATATATTGAAATTTTAATTGCTTCTTCTCCTCTTGATAAATAATTAAAAAACCTTTTAATACTTATTAAAAAGTTTGGCACTTTTTTAAGTAAATTAGAATGAATTTTGATGTTTTCTAAACAATAATCAAGGAAAGAAACAATTATATTAACGATATTGAATTTCCAGAGCAATCTTTGTCTTTCTTTAATTGGAGCATTTTTCTCTTGGTTCTCGTCTTTAAAAGAATAATCAATATTTATTAAATATTCAATTAAGAATATTATTTTTTCATTAAAAGAAACAAAATTTATATTTTTATTGTTGAGTTCTTTGCTTAATTGTAAAATTAATTTTTGAATATAAATTACTTGACTTCCACTCACAACATCAATCTGATTTATACTAAATATAAAATCATTTTCATTTTTTATTGTTAAATTATTAGTATTCCTTTTATTTAATTGGCTTAAAAATAAAGAATTTTTAATTGAACTTCCTTTAACATTTCCTGAACTTTTTCCTATTTCAAGAGAGATAGGCAGATAATATTTTTCTACATCAACAAAATAAAATTTTTTTTTAGCAACTTCTTGTTCGAATACTTCCTGTTTTTTCAGATTTTGAAATATTCCTTTTAAAATATATTTCCCATCATTAACAACAAAAGTACTTTCATCATTTATAATATGATGAAATAATTTGAAATTATAAGGAAAAAAATATTTTTCTTCTATAGATTGTTCATCCACTAAACAAAATTCATATTCATATTTATCACTTTCTATAAAAATATTACTTATTATATTATTGACTGCTTTAAATTTTTGTCCTTTTTGTTTTATATCTAAATAAAAACCTGTTAAAGCATTTCTTATTCTGAAATTTTCTTGTATTCTTATTGGCTTGATATTTAAAGCTCCTTTATAATCAAATAAATTATCTTCAATAATCCAAAAGGCATTATTTATTGCTTGCTCATATAATTCTTTTTTATATACACATGTCGAAACTTCATAATTATTTTTGTCTAATTCTTCTTTTTTATTTTTATTAAAATTTATATTAAAATTTACTTTTTTATTCCCTTTTCCAGTTATTTTATTAAATCTATTATTATCATTTTTTTCTTTTAAACAAAGCATCATTTTTTCTTCTTTTCTTGGATTTTTTTTTGTAAATATTATATTTATTAAATGCCCTGAATATATATTATTGGTATAATTAATGATATCAGATTGATTAACAAAACATAATTCACAATTTGGCTTCCTATTCAAGAATATTTCACTATATTCATATTTATTGTTAATATTAATATTAGAATTGCTTAAATCCTTTTCAATTTGATCAAAAATATTATTTTCACCTTTTTCTTTTATTTCATCAAAATTTTCTTCTCCTAAATAGTAATTCATATTATCTTCTTCAACATAAGTATTCAAATAAAAAATTTGATCAAATTTTAATACTCCTTTAGTAATTCTTTTTTTATTAGTTAATTCAAGAGATAAAGGATATGCACTTTCAACATCATTTACTAATTTGAGAGTAATTTTATTATTTTTTATATTCATTATACAAGAAACAAATTTTCCACTTATCATATGTTGTAAAATGAATTTAGTATTTTCTTTAAGTCTACTTTTTTTGAAAAAATGTGATTCTTTTATAAAGGTTGAATTTTCATTATCTTTAGAATTATTTCCATAAATTGATTTACATTCTTCAATATCTCTTATATAAAAAAAACTATCTGAAATATTTAAATAGCTATATTTTGATTCATTAATTTGTCTTAAAACTAAAAAATTACTGAAATTTTCTTTTCGCATTATATATTTAGAAATTTTTGAGTTATTATTTTCTCCATTTGATTCATGACTTATACTTATTAAACAATTAAAGCAAATATATGATTTTTCATCTTCTGATTCTTCTAGTTTCGACATTTATTTAATTTGAAAATTTTTAATTTAATCATCTTGGAAATGTTAGAGGTATTTTTTTAAATTAAATAAATTTATTGCTATTATTTTTTTAAATAACTTTATATATTTGATTTATTAATAATAAATTAATAATATCAAATATTAAATTCTTTTAAATGGGGATTGGGGATTGGGGATTGGGGATTGGGGATTGGGGATTGGGCCCAATCCCCAATCCCCAATCCCCAATCCCCAATCCCCAATCCCCAATCCCCAATTGTTTTATTAGTTTATTAAAGAAACAATTTAATTTCAAATTATTGTTTTTATTTTTCAAATAATTATTATCTTTTAAATGGAGGTAGATAATAAAAATGTTGCCGATCAAAATAATACTACCATTGAAATAAAATTAGAAAATAACAATACCCTAGAAAATCTCGAGACTAAACAACCAGTAGAACAATTCAGCACAAAAATACGAATAGAAACAGGAATAGACCCCGACGAAAAAGAGAAAGAACCAGATGAAGAAAAAAGGGAACAAGAAGAAGAAAAAAAAGATCAAGAGGAAGAAAGTTACAATTTAAACAAGGATTATAACTTTTTATCCATATTGCAATTTATTAATTTATTCAGGAAAGTATTGAGCCTTGCGCCAATATCTACAACGGAATTGGAATTCAGTTTGTTGCATACTGATATTGACCCTTTATGTTGTAATGTCCTTTCTAAATTGTTACAGAAAAAAGAACAACACAGGCCTACTAAAATAAATAAAGAAAAAGACAAAGAAAAAGAAAAGGAAGGAAATTTTAATGAAAGTAATAATACTTTGGTAGATAAATCTAGTAATAATTTAACCCAGAAAGAAAAAGAAATAAATAATGCTATTTTCACTCCAGATAATTTAATCCAATTAAATGAGGAATTATTAAAAAAATTAAATTATTTTTATAAAATATATATTCGTTATCTGAAAAAAATATATAACGTAACAGAAAATGCCAAATTACTCGAGATGATAAAAAACGATACGGAAATATATAATAACACCAAGTATGAAAATGACTTCTATTCTTTTACTAAATTTAATTTATCTAATAAATACTATGATGATTGCGATATAAAAACTGAGTTGATAGTTAAATTATTTCGGGATTTAAATGGGGAACATCCTTTAAGGAATATTAATACTGTTCAAGAATTAGAAATTTTAATGAGTAATAAAGATAATGACAAAAATAATCAGAATTTTCAAAGCACAACTGAAGTCATTGATATAAATAATAATAGTATAATAAGTGACGAAAATAATAATATGAAAACATTTGAATCTTTAAAAACGAAACAGAAAGTAATTTTATTAAATTTTTTTTGTAATTATTGCATGACTTTTTCCGGAAGACAACCACTTTTTTTAGAAGAAATAATGTCTAATACAGATGAAAATTTTGTAAATAATAAAAAAATATTACCGCTTTATTTTGATAATAATAGCAATAATTATTATATTTTTCCACTAAATAAAGATTGCCGAATATATAAAGAAAGAATAGAAAGCTGGCAGGTAGCAAAATCCATAAAAGAATCTTTTGATATAAAAATAAAGAATTATTCCGAATTAGAAAAATTACTCGAGGAAGAAAAGGACCAAAATATAGTCAAGAAATTAAAGGATAATTTACTCCAATTTAAATCCAACGACGAAGAAGAACAAAAAAAGATGAATGCGAATTTAAAAAAAGAAGAAATGTACATTAAAGCCAAAAAATTGCGAGAAATGAACAAAAACTGTTCAGAACTCGAAAAATTCAAAAACACGGATTATATCCTTATGAACATGTCAAATCATATGATGACCCGCCGTCAATTGAACCAGATAACTCAATTAAGTCAGGTATCAACCAGAAACAAATTCAATTCTTTGATATTAAAAGAAAAACCGAAGGAATTAACCGAGGAGGAAAAACACCAAATGAAGATACAAAAAGAAAAATTAGAAAGAGAAAAAAGAATGGAAAAAAGAAATCGAATGATTGAAAAAATGCAAAAAGAAGAAGAGTATAAATTAACCCATCCAGAAGAAGCCCAAAAGTTATTAAACAAAAAAAAATTTCGAGACAAAAAAAAACATAAAAAAAGACATTCATGGTCAGATGAAGAATCTGAATACGATGAGAATGAATACGAAGAAGAACTTATTGAAAATTATAATGAAGAAAGCGATGAAGAAAAAAAAATAAAAAAGAAAAGAAATAGTTTGAGGAATATTGTCATTTCTGATGATGACGATGATATTGGGGAAAATTATTATCAACCTAAGAAAAGGAAAATTAAAAATAATAGTAGTGAAAATATTGATCAACAAACACAAAGCCAAGAAGGAAATAATACTAATAGTGAAATTATTAATGACGGTTATTTAATATATAGATATTCTTCAAATCAAATCGAATTAGATGGCAATTGGTACGTAGCGGAAGATCCTTCCTGGAAAGAAAGAATAAGTTATTTATTCTCAGGAAGTCAAATGACAAAACCTATAACATTAAACATAGAAAATTCCGAAGTAACTATTAATTTATGTAGTGCAAATATAATCGAATGCATTCAATTGGATATTCTCTTCAAAAATTGTTTGGAATTTTTAACAGGGGATTATTCGGGTTATTTCATGTATTATAGTAAAACTATAGAAGAAAGGTTTAATATAAATTTAGATATACAAGATTCGTTGGTTAAAATTTCAGGAAATGGGCATAATTCATTAGGGAATTTTAATTTGACTGGATATTTCAATTTTTTTAGGAATAAAGAGATCATTAAGGAAAAAAATAGTATTGAAGATCAAGTAATAAAAATTGCTGAATTTAAAATAAATAAAAATTATACTGTATTTAATCCTTCAGAAAATGAAAAAGTTATTAAAAGTTATAATCACCGCAGAAAAAAAAATGACAATTTGGAAGAAGAGGAATAAATTACTAGTTATAAATTTTAATTTATGATATATAATTTAATTTATATTATATTTAATAATATTAA
>NBJL03001977.1:0-11297 GCA_002087855.3 Entodinium caudatum | reverse complement strand
AAATAATTTATTTTTAATTGTTTATATTTAAAAAAATATATATTTTATAAATCTATCAACTAAGCGAATCCAAAACTATTTTTTCCTTCCTTGATAGCAAGTATGAGCCTTTCATATAAAATTTCTTTATTAGGATATTCAGGTAAATCTAATTGATTCGTGCAAGTATGTGCAGTTGGTAGTCTATCATAATTTTTATCAAAAACTTTAGAAATTTTAAACTTATTAATTCCTCCTATTCCTTGCAAAGCACTAAATCCTTCCAAAGGCACTTTTGAACTTCCAGTGACAAATTGCAAAAATTCAGCTCTTTCATCATTATCAAAAGATTCAATAATTTCCCAGAAATATTTAACCACATCAGATTCTTCATTATAATTCTCATATATAGTATTATTTTTCCAGTCTTTAATATCAATAGTTGGCATCCCACTAATGACAAGTTCTAATTCCCTATGATTAAATATCGAAATTAATTTTTGTGGAATAATATCATAAAATCCTTTTAATAAAGCATCAATTTGAGGTTTTATTGTGTCATATAATTTAGAACTGCATAAACGTTGAACATAATCGAATTTGTTCGCTTCTGTGACATCAACATTTCTACCATTTTCGATTAAATCTACTGTCTGAATTTCTCCTAAATTTTCATGATTATATGAATAAGTCAAATATGTTTCACCATTTGTGAAATCGTTCTCTAAAAGCCATTTAATAGAATTAAAATAAACAGGGTCATAGTCTTCCATATCATGATAGGATATAGGACTGCCAATGATTAATTTGTAAATAATCCTTGTGAAATAGCATTCAATCATCATTCCATCAAAAATCGCTTTCGCCATTATTTTTCCGATAAATTCAAAATAGTTTAAATGCTCAGGATTATATTTACCACTATCACTATTAATGGAATAAGTCGTTCCATTTTTTGCTAAGGTGAATAACATATAATTAGGGTTGAACAATTCTTTAGATAATAAAGTTAACCATTCTCTTTTTACTCCGCCTGCATCAATGGCTTCTTCATTTTCAAAGGATATTCTTAATTTACCTCTTAAATCCTTAGCATCCTTATCAAATAATTGTTCGAAAGAATCTGATACTAATTCTGCTCCATTTCTTCTTACTTCGATATCTATAGTTTTATGACTCGAAGGTAACTTTTTGAGAGAATGACGGAAATATTTTTGTTTATTTTCTAAATCGAGTAAGGAGGAAATTTTTATGATTAATTCATTAGTGAACATCTTTGGATATTGTCGTAAAATGAAGTTTATTATTTTTTTGTTTTTTTCACAAAATTCGTAGAAAAACTCAACAAAGGCGTCAATTTCATTTTTCATATTTTGGGTATGAGAATTTGGGGACAATCCTGATGTCAGGGATTCTCCTAATCCCATGAATTTTTTTTCGAAAATAAAAGCGTTTTTATCTGGATTAGATGAAGGAGAATTAGTTGATATAAATTGAAGATGGGATAAAGTAATGAATGTTTCTAAGTAAGGAATCAATCGGTTTAATTTCGGAATGATTATATCTTGATTGTCTTTTATTAAAGTATTTATATCTAGAAGTAAATTATCGAGTTGTTCCCAACAAGGGAATAAAATATTATTAATATTTTTTATGAAT
Organism: Entodinium caudatum; assembly: GCA_002087855.3. Taxonomy (NCBI): domain Eukaryota; phylum Ciliophora; class Litostomatea; order Entodiniomorphida; family Ophryoscolecidae; genus Entodinium; species Entodinium caudatum. Next base: position 9,659 of record NBJL03001977.1, on the reverse strand, counting down.
TCTTTTAGTTTATTAAGCATATCTTTTTTATTTTGTAAATTTTTTGAATTGATTTTTCCATCCCCACCTTTTTCTTCTGTTTTATTTTTTTCTTTCTTTTCGTTTTCTAATTCATTTATTTCCTCATTGAAATTATCATTAATACTACTTATGAATTTGACTAATTTAAATAAAACAATATCTGGCAATAGTTTATTAAATAATTGGATATTTATTTTTTTATACTTGAAAAAATCGTCCATTTCTTTTGTGATATTTTCTTTTATTGCTTTGATTCTTTTTAATAAAACTTCCAGCAATATTTTAAATATATTTTGATCATTAATCATTTCAATAAGTAATGAAGTAGGATTATTCGATCTTTGCCCTTTACTTAAATATAAAGCGTTTTCAAAATTATTAAATAAATCCAAAATTTTTTCGATAGTTTCAATACTTATATTTAATTCATTATTTTTATTTTTATCTTCCATATTATTGATATTCGTATTATTTTCCTCTGTATTTATATTCTTTAAGCAATTTTGGATTACACTCGTGAAAATCTTGATAGAAAAAATAGTTTTTAAATTGCTTCGATTGTTTAATAAAGTCATACTTATTAAATTGCTCAAAATATTTTCGCCATTTTTATACTTGATATTCAATAACTTTTTTAAATTTTTAGAATTTTCTGTTATCTTAAATTCTTTTTCTTTCTCTTTTTCTTTATTATTCGGGATTAAAATATATCCTCCGCTTTTTTCATTATAAAAAGTCTTCAAAAAATATTTTTTCATATCCTTTTGATGCTTTGTTGCGAAGTTAATAAAAAAATGTTCATAATCACTGAAAAAATTATCCTCGGCTAATCCCATTTGAATATATAAGAAATATAAATTTTTCAGGAATGAATTTTTTTGTGGAATTTTTTTGGCTTTTAATAAATTATATAAACAAGAAGTGTCACAAATCCATAAATTAAAAAGGATGTCTAAAATTTTGTAGCGCAAATTTTCGTTTGAAATTAACTGGTTCAAAAGGTCATCATATTCATTGAATTTATCTGTTTCTTTCTTTTGGAAAAATAGTATCGTTTTTATATTGTATATAATCATGTTTTCTAAAAATTCATCATCGAAAATATTTATTAAAGTATTTTCATCGGGATTGGGGCTATTATAATTAGATAGGAGTTCTTCTCTTTTGTATTTTAATTTCCTTAATGAATATTCAACTTTTTTCTTCTTTTTAGGTAAAAAAATATTTTCATTGCTTTCTTGAGATAATGAATTATTGTCATTGTCTTCCACGTGATCATAAAATAAAATAACGTCATTATTTCTATTGATCACTCTATTGTATTCATTTTGTAATTCTTGGGGTAAATTAGAAATAAAAGTTGGGTCCATATCTAATAATATTTCTTCTCTTAAATCAGGGGCTAAATCCATTAAAAATTGAGCGTCAATCATCGCATTATTATTCTCGTTCTCGTTGTTATTTATTTTGACATTTGGTTCTTTCTCCTTCTCTTTCTCTTTTTCTTCTGGTTGATTACTTCTATTTTTTGATTCTTCTTTTTCTTTATCTTTATCAATTTCTTTATCTTTTTCTTTGTCCTGGTCTTTTTGGATTTGTTTATTCAGGAGTTCCCTTAATTCTTCAGGTACTTCTTTTAATAATTCATTGACTTTATCATTATCATCATCATTTTTATCTTCTTTTCCTTTTTCTTTTTCTTTTTCTTTTTCTTCTTTCCTTTCATCTTTAATTTCTTCTTTTTCCTTTATAACTTCATTATTATCTTCACCTATTATCTTAATAATTTCATTCCTGACAATTTCTGCCCTATCTAAACTACTCACACTATAAATACTCAAAAAGTCACTTACAATTTTATCCAATTCATTACAGTAAGCAGTAATAGTTTTATCTTTTAATCCAATCAAAACAAAGTTAAAATACCTATGATAATTTAATTCGCTCTGGAATAAATAATAATAAATAAACACATTAAGTGTTTTATTTACCATATCTTTTTCCAAATTACTCAGAATATCAATATCAATTTTAGGCCTATAAAAATATATTAAATTATTCCTCGATTTAGTTCTTGTGACTAAAAATGGAAAAATAATAAATTCCTCATAAAAGGAATTTATCTCTGATTTTATTTGAGTTTTATTTAAATTAGGAACAGACTCTGTATAGGGGTTATAATATAACAAATTTTCTTCGTTATAATTCAAATTGTTTTCGTTGTTATTAATCATTATATTTTCGCCCTGGTTTATATTTGGATTATTATTTCCAAAAAGTAATTGCAAATTATTTATGTATACTTGTGGCATTATATTGTTATCATTTTCTTCATTGCTTTCGTTATCGTTTTGGGAATGTTGTACTATTCTTATATTGATATTGTTTAAATCAAAAGTATTTTCTAAACCCTGATTGGATTCATCTGATTCATCTTCATCACTTGGAACTAAGCTAAATAAATCTTCTTGGTCATTGTTTTCTAAAATTCGTTCAGGATTTATCTCATCTTCATCATCAAATTCTTCCTCTTCTTCATCTTCCTCCTCTTCATCTTCTTCTTCATTTGATTCACCTGAATTTGAATCATGCTCGGAATCCTCATCTTCTTCTTCGGATGATTCTTCCCCCATTAAATGCTCCATGAGCATATCTTCATTAATACTGTTTTGACTAATGTCATCACTATTATTATTATTTGAATCATCGATATCCATTTCATTTTCTTCTTCGACTAAAGAATTTATACCATTCCTACTATGATTTTCACTATCATTATCATCCTTATTTTCCTCCATATTTACATTATTATTATTATTATTATTATTATTATTATTATTATTTCCTTCCATAATTTCATTATTATTATTATTATTATTATCTTTCTTTGTTTTATCATTTTTTTCTTTGGTTTTATTTTTACTATTAATTTTATTTCCATCTTTTTTTTCTTTGTCACACAATTTTTTTTGGTTAATTTTAATATACTTGAATAACTGGCTTAAATACTTAATTCCCATTTCATGAAAAATTTCATTTTTTTCGTCTATTTTCATATTTTTTAAAATGTGATTCAAATTTTTTATAATACTAAATTCTTTACTATAAACTAAATTAGATATCTCCATAGGATTATATTGATTATAAATATCACTTCCTTCCATGAATTCAGTCAAGGAATATAAAACTATAATGCAACTTTTATAAGAAACTACATTTTTAGGAAATAAATCATCATTTTTATTTATGAAATTAAATTCATTGATTTTTTGCTGCGAGATTTCTTGGATAATTAAATTAATTTCATTCAGAATTTTTTTACGAACTTCATTTATCAATATTAAATCATTCTCATTCATGTTTCTTCTTTTATATGCCATTGAATGCATTAATGATGAAATTATATTAATATTTCTAAAAGATTCAAAAAAACTTTGGAAAGAATTAGCTCTAGTATTATAACACTTTGTTACATCTTGTTTTTCTTTTAAAGTGATATTTTCGAGTTCTTCGGTATTGTTGATATATCCAGGCCACGAAATGCAGTTGTGATAGTAATTTAACAAAGGGAAAATATGTTTAATTAAATATTTGATGAAACTTATTTTATGTCTTTTGCCTTGTTGAAATTGGAGGATTAAATTCAGATAGGAAGGATATATATGCAAAATGCAATTTAATCCGGATAAAGAAGTGTCTAAATCGATTAAAAAATTGCGACTAAATTTCTGGAATTTATTTTTCTTTTGAAGATCTTCCTCTATTAATGAACTTGTTTTGCAGATATGACGCAATAAGGCATTAAATAATGATTTGGTTTGTTCGGTATAAAGTATATTCATATTTTTTATTTTTTCTTCGAATGATATTTTTTTATTTTTGGAGGATTTATTCGAGGATATTTTTTCGTTGCTGGTATTATTAGGCTTTGTCTTGCTTGTTTTACTCTTTTTTGGTTTGGAAGTAGCTTCTTCTTTATCTTTATCTTTTTCCTTTTCTTTTTGTTGTTGCTCACCTTTATTTAAAACTTCCTTTATTAAATCTATTTCTTTTTGATATTCTGGTTTTAATCTTAATAAATATATTTTATTACTATTAATTTTTTCTTTATCTGGCAACTCTTTATCAGGATCTTCTTTATCTTTTTCTTTTTCCAGATTTTCCTTTTCTTTTTCTTTATCTTTCTCTTTTTGATCTTTTTCTTCTTTATCTTTAGTTTTTTCTTTTTCTATTATGAAAAATAATTTTTTTATGCAATTTACAAAAATATCTTTATTTTCCATTTTGATATAATCCTTACATAAATCAATAAAACCTTCCATATCAACTTCATTATTATTGGGATTTATATTAGCAAAAGCATATTTAAAAACAGTTTCTAATAAATTTGAAAAAATATTATTTTCAGAAAATATTTTAACAATAAATTGCTTGAAACTTTCTTCTAAAGTAACAAAACTTTTGAATTGATTGTCATAAAAACTCGCACTTGCATTATTTGAATTAAATTTCAATTCTAATAAATATTTAAACATGCTATTATTTACTAAATACTGAATTAAAGTTTCTTGACTTTTATCATCATTATTAAAAAACTGGACAATAATCTGAAAACAAAAAATAATTATTTCTTCATTGATAAAAGATATATTATTATTGGTCGTATTTTGTTCAGCAATATTGGCCTCTTTTAATATAAGCAAAAATGTATCTAAAAAATTTATTTTTTTTTCTTCAAAATTTTTTTTATTATATTCCAAAAAGCAGAATTGTATATAAATATTCAAAATATTTTCATAAATAAGTTTTTTTATTAAATCAACATTTGATGCATTTTTTTTATAATAAGATGTTAATTCCTTTATTGAATTCACTGAATCATCAATTAAATCATAAAAAATATTTAATTTACTCTCTTCGACAATTTCCGAAAATTTTTTATGTGTTTTATATCTGAATATTGAGTAATTCATATACATTTTATAATCCAACTCTTTTCTGAGTTTTTCTTCTTCATTAATATTGTCCTTATTTTCTCTATTCTGTTTCATTAATTCTATTAATTCTTCCAAATAAGGAAATATCTGCCATTTTTCTCCGAAGGCTTTTATTCTATATTTAATATTCATTTTTCTTATATCATTAACTTTTTTATCTGCGTTGTTACATTTTTCTAAGATGCTGTAAATAAAATTCAAATCTTTCAAGAAATTTTCTTTGGAATAATCAATATTTTTTGTTGTTGTTTCTATTTCTATATTTTGATGTATACTTGATGCTGGGAAAATTTCTTTTATTTTGGAGATAAAAGATTCTTCTGGGATTAAAGGGATTAATTCTATTTCTTGGAGTTGATTGTTTAAGACGGTTGAATCTTCTTGTTGAATATTTAATATCCTATTTGGATTTGGATAGTTAAGTTCTTCGAGAAGCTGAAATATTTGGTTATTAACATTGTTATTAAAATTATTGTTATTAAAATTATTGTTATTATTATTGTTGTTTCTATCATTATTATTGCTACTATTATTATTAATATTTTCATTATTATTTTCATCATTCTTATCTTTTTCCTCATTTTTATCTTTATCCTCTTTCATTTTTTCTTCATTATCATTATCTTTTTTATCATTATTATTCTCCTCATTTATTTCCTTCTTTTCCTTTTCATCATCAATATCCATTTTATTATCATTATCTTTCTGATTATCTTTATTGTTTTCCTTATTTTCTTTTTTTCTATATTCCTCAATTTGTTTTATAATTTCTTCATTATTTTTTTTTCCTTCTTGAATTACTTGAGCAATTTCATATATTTGATATCCTTTATCATAAATAGCTTTCAAATTTATTTCATCTTCTTTTAAGTAATTTATAGTGCTATAAACTCTACAACAATTATCAAATAAAATGAACACAGCTCTTATTAATTCATTACTATATATTTCGATATCTTTTATCATATTAATATTGTATAATAAATCTTTTTTTTCGAAAAAAATTTCGATGAAATCATCAAGCATTAAATGTTGAATATACGATTCTAATTCAATCATTGATTTAAAATTTTTAGATAAATTTTTTTCTCTTATTAACAAGGTATAAAATCCATTGTGGGAAAAAAAGGAATACTTTATCAAAAATAGCATTAATCCCACTTGCAGACTCCAAAAGTTTTTTATGATTAATAATTCTACTAAAGGTATGTCTTTTTTATTCTTACTAAATTCATTTTTACAAAAATTTAAAAATTTTTTCGCTATTAGTAATATTTGTCTAAAGCCTCCATATTTAATAAAATAAAAAACGACAATTGATGATATTTTTCCATTAATGAGAATATTTAAACAATTAAAGAAGGAAACATATGTTAATAGTATTTTAATATTGCTATCAATATTATCATAATTTTTTAATTCATATATAATTGTAAAAATTCGTATAATCTCTTTCAACATGAAACTCATTTTGAGATAATTTTTTATCATTTCAACATCTTCTTTTTTGATATCATATAATCCTTTTGGCTTTATCATTTTACCCATGGATGATAAATAATCTAAAGAAGTTATTAAATAATTGTTTATTTTATTTTCTGTTGTTAATAATTCATTACTAAAATAAGATCCGCATAAGAATTCTACTTTTAAATTATTATAAGTATTCAATATTTCATTTACATCGTTTGATTCTATAGGTAATTTAATATCTTTATAATTATCCTCACTTAATATTTGCAATTTTGGATTTGTTGTATGTGGTAAATCCTGGCTGAATAAATTGTAAGATAATTTAACTAATAAATCTCGGAATTCTTCAGGTATTTTTTTAGATAAGAATTTTATATAATTATTCGAATTTATTACTAATTCTCTATCATTTACTGATGATATATAAAAAGAAATGTTTATTTTAGAAGTGATATTCTTTAAAAATATTTTAGTATATAATAAAGTATATTTATCTACGTTTATTAGGTCTTTTGATTTCTGATACGTTTTACTAAAAACAAATTCATAAATTCTTTGAACCATTGAAGATATTTTACTAATCTGAATTTCTTCTAAATCCAATGAATTATTTTGTTCTGCATTAAATATTGAATTTAATTTATTGTATAATTCTTCCATTACATATATTGGTTCTTTTTTTGCTAAAAGGACTATTGAAGTTATGATGGAATATTGAGAATATAGGCAATATAAGGATGTATTAGTTAAAAGTATTTCGAGATATGATTTAAGGATTGGGATTATGTCTATTTTTAAATTTGTCTCGAATAAATTTATATCTTTTTCTGTTAAGTTTATGAAATATTCATTTAAAAAAATTCTTTTGCTATGATAAAAATATAAATCTTTATCTAAAATAATTTTATTATTTCTTTGTATTTTTATTTTCTTTTCTTCATTTTTTAATTTATCCATAAAAGATTTCACATTTTCAAAAATTATTTGAATAACTTCAGCAATTCCTTCAGTGTGCACTAGTGCATTATATGGAGAATATAATTCATTTTTACTCAGGTCTTTCAACACGAATAAATTATAATAAAAATAATTTTCATCATTTTCAATTGTTTCAAATATTTTTCCAAACAAAATTTTTATTTTTTCCAAATTATTGTTAATATAAGTTTTTCCCTCATTATGTATACAAATTGTATAAAGCATTAAATATACTAAATCCAAAGCGCCATCATATTTAGGAAAATTTCCTGAAAAGTAATTAATAATAATATCAAAAATATTATTATTAATATACCAAGGAATTTTGGAAGGAAATGAATTACAAATTTTGACAAAGAAATAAATGCTATTTATAATACAAGGAATATTTTCAGCATTTGTTATAATGTTTTTATTAGTAATAATTTTTTTAAATACCTCAGTTAAATTTTGATCGAAATTACCATACGTATTTAAATTAGAGTTTTTCGCCACTATTTTAAGTAATATTTTAAACAATCTATCAATTAAAATATTTCTTTCATTGGTTGTGATATTATGCGTATAATAATTATCAACATTGAAACTATATTTCAATTCTTTCGAATCTACTTCTATATTTTCTAATTCATATATCAATCTCGGTATAACAATATTTTTAACAGTATTTTCGTCAAATATTTTTCTTTTCTTCAATGCAAAAATGACATTGTCAATACGATAAGGATATATATTGACTTTTGGAATTTCTAGAATTTTAGAAAAATAATTAATAGGGATTTCTTTGAATATTTTGAAATTAAACACGAAATTTAAAATGATATTTAAAAATTCTTGATTACCGCCTTCTTTTAAAGTTAACACCTCCATTTCATTTCCATTTTGATGAGTAAGATCATTTAAAAAAGAATGAAATAAGCCATTTTGGAAAAGAATGTTATCATAACCATCAAATGTTGTCATGAAATAAATTCCAGAATTTAAAAATGTACTTTTTAGTTCTAAAGAATTTTGGGGATTTGTGACAATCTTTAAAACATCATTATAATAATTTTCGATATAATTTTCTGATACAACTGTTTCAGTTTCATCATAACCGTTTTGATTGTATTTCATAAATAAATTAATTCCTAATAAAATAAATTTCGCTACTGAAGAAATTTTATTTGTGTAATTTTTATTGTTTTTTTCGATTAAACCACATTCAACAATTTCGCTCAGAATTAATAAAAAGTCATTAATGCTTATGATATAAATAATTTCTTCTTTTATTAAATACTTCATAACGTTTTCTTTATCCAATAATTTTTCATACATTGCGGATTTAGTAACATAACCTTGTGTGAAATACATATATTCTTTTTTGAGTTTGCCTTTGAAGTTATCGCCATTTTTATAATTTTTTTTGTTATTGATAATATCTTTAAATAAATTAAAGGGGGATACATCGCTTACAATTTTTTGTTCTTCCTGAGTTAATCTTTGCTTTCTTTTGTTTAAATTATTGGACCATTTAATATATATATTATTTATCATTTCTTCTAGAATGTTTATTATGTTTTGATTAAGCTTGAAATTAATATTAATTAAATCCATCAAGATTGGCTTCAAATTACACAAATAATTGAGCGTTTTCAAAAAAGTCTTATTCACATGAATAAGACATCGTTTAATATCAACAAATAAAATATTTATTTCGATAATTAAAGTCTTTATTTTTATATCGAAAGAAGTCAAATAAATTTTTTCCATGTGATCGAAAGAAGAGAAAATTTCTTTATTATAACAATTTTGTATTAATAAATGAATGAATTTTAATAAAGGTATTAATATATTGCGATTAATTTCAGGGTCATTTACATTTGAATATTTTTTTAATATGTCGTCGATATAATTTAACACTTCTTCGAAAGCCCATAATGATATTTTATTGAAATCCCAATATTTCAGCGAAGATATGAATGAAATGAATTCTTTTTCCTTGTTAATGCGAGATTTTAGTTCGGAAATGAAGATTCCAAGTTGTGTTCCTGGCTCTATGTATTTATTTGAAAGATAAATAGAAGGAATTTCTTTAATTATTCTCATTGTTTTGGAATGATAAAATTATTCTTTTTTTATTTATATTTAAAATAAAATTTTAATTAATATATAAGTAATTATTAATATATTTCAAAAATTAAATATAAT
>NBJL03001955.1:0-12758 GCA_002087855.3 Entodinium caudatum | reverse complement strand
TATTTAAATTATTAATTATTAATAAATGAAAATTGGTCTATAAAAATTTTATTTTCGGAGGCTATTTTTAAAAAATAATAATCGAATTTACATTTAAAGCAGAATTATTTTTTCTATAATGAACAAAAGTTTAGACGAGATATATAGAACAATTTTCATTCAACAATACAAGTTTATTCCTAACATAGTTAACATGGTTAACAGAAATTGTTATATTTTTAGACTTTACAAGCATATCAAAAGCTATTTAAAAAACCCTATACCAGAATCCATTATTCAACTTTTTTACGAAGATCCAGAACAATTTTTTTGTTCTTTCAAAAATTATTTATCAAACACTTCTTTATATGATATTAGTGGAATTTCAATATTTGCTCATTATTTTAATGTTTTAAATCCAAAGCAAAATGCGAAATTTAATGCCGAAATATACGAAAAAAATTTTGGTATTTTTTTCAAAGAATTCAGCAAAGATTTAACCATGCAAGATTCTTGTTTAGATACACCTTTGCATAAAATAGCCAAATTCAAAAATAAAAATTTATTTCTCGAAATTTGTCAAAAATTATATGATATGCGAGTTCTAAATGAGGAATTACTAAAGATTAAAAATGTCCAAGAAAAAAGCTGTTATGACATTATAATTGATGATATTCTGGAAAATAAGGAAAAAATAATTCAAAATAATTTCCAATTGTATAAAAGATTTATCGAATATTATCCTAATTTAAAAGATTCGCTTTCTGAAAACCAAAAAAAAATTATAACTCCATTTTTATCTAAGGTAATTATAGATGATCAATATTATAAAGAAATTGGTATTAATGAAACCATTGATAGATTCAATTCACTTTTAAATTATATAAGCAATAAAAAACAATTTTTTGAATTCATATATGTTCCTAGTTCAGGTATTAATCAACTTAATGTTCTTTTTGGATATTGTTTTATAGAGGAAAATTTCGATAAATTATTTAATTTAGTGTTAGAATTATCTAAAATAAAAATATTAAAAGAAAATGTCAATAATGTTAGAGAAAATAAATATAAAACTGAAAGTGATTTATATGATCAATGTGTTGCTCAACATATCAATTATGTAATAAGAAGGATGCAAAATACGAAAACTAAAGGAGATTTGGAAATTAATTATGGCTTAAAATTATTAGAAAAAATATTAACTAATTTAATTGAGAATAATCAATCAGAAGTATCATTAAAACTTATATATGAAAAATATTCCAAAGATAGAGCAGATACTATATATAATAATAGAGGACTTCTTACTAATTTACTCGATAACCAAAATATTTATTTGAATCAAAAGGTAGATATATATAAAAAATATTATACTCAATTAAACTTTGATTTGAATTATTTTAAAGAAATAAGAAAAGATAAAAACTTTACTTTGTTTTATTTTTTTATTAATTATGACGAATGTATTCATTTAGCTGAAAAAAAAATAAAAGAAGAAAGTATATATAAAGGCACTGAAATAAAATGCCGTGAAATATTGGATGATTTTTATTTTGTTGGTTTGATTTATAAAGAAATTTATGTCTTAAGTCATATATACTTCAAAAATGATGATGAAACTTTTATACAAAAATTAACTGATTTTTTTAGGAAAAATTATTCTGATTTATTACTTGATTATAATAATGAATATGGATTATCTGAAGAAAAACAAAAACTTTTGTTGGAATTTATTATTAAACTTGAAAGCGATTATAAAAAAAATTATCGATTTGATAAAGTTAATTATGCACCTTATTCTTTATGGTATTCAAAAATTATTTTAACTCAACCTGAATTATTATATACTTTTTTATCTATAAAGAATGAAGAAGAAAGTATAAATGATATTAAATCTTCCTTAGATAAAAATGTGGTACATGATTTATATATTAGCGATTGTATCTTACCTTTTTTTTGTAGACTATTCCTCGCTCTTAAATATAATTTTGAAGAAGTGTATAAAAATCCTGATTACTTTCCATTTTTTGGGCAATATATAGATAAAAATTATTTAACCAAATATAAAAATGAAATATTAAAATTATTTTCTTCTATAAATGATAAATTTATAAAACAATTATATCTAATACTAATGGACACTCCTGAAATACTTTTTATATTTTTGGATGAAGATAAAGCAGTATTAAATGAACAAATTGAAAATGAAAGAATTAAAATGAATTTAAATATTCTTCAAAAAATATCAAATGATTCAAAACAAATAATAGAAAATGAAGATATGCCTTCAATTGATAAAATACTTGAAAAACCTGTAAGAATATATAATTTTAATTATTTAATTAAATTGATAAATGGAGCAAAAAAACAAAAAAATTCTTTGTTTAATTGTGTCAAAAACAATAAAATGCTTTTTGTTATTTTATTGTATTTATTAGTGAAATATTATGATCATTTTTATCACTTAGAATATATAAATAAATTAGATTCAAAAGTTTTGGATGGTATTATTGAAGAAATTAATAACTTTATCAATTATTATAAAACCGAAAAGGATAAATTCAATGGATTAAATTTAAGAGATATATTAATAATAACTGACAAAATTATTGATAATTATAGAGAAAATAAATTTATTAAGCATATAAAATCGATTAAGAGAAAAATATTAAATAATAAAACTGACGTTGATTTTTCTAAAATAGAAAATCATATAAATAAAAACATATTCGTTTCTTTTTTTTATATTGTCTATGGTAAAAAAATATTAAAAAATGATTCAAAATATGATAATGAAGAATTTTCTTTAGACTCCAGCGAATATGATAAAAATATAATTAATTTTTTCTTCGAGAAATTTTTATATTCAATTAATCCAAGTTATAAAAAAAAATTTTATCCAATTATTAACGTCTTTTATGATTTTATTAATATTCCAAATACATACATTGTTGCTAATAAAGGTCTAAGTTTATTCTGGTACACTTGTGAAGAAAACCTTAATTTAGAAAATTTAGAAAATTTCTGTTTTGTAATGTTTTATAAATATATAACGACGAAATATCCAGATTATAATCCTTTTCTATTATTCAACATTTGCGAATTATATTTGAAAGAAAATAAAAATAAAAATTATTTCAAACTTTTTTATGCGACAATTAATGATAAATCTAATGAAAAAAATATTCAAAAACATCTTTTCCTTATAAAAAATGAAGATATTCCGAAAAATTTTTATAACAATATAAACAAAATTTACAAAGAAGAAAATACTCAAAATTTGATTTTTGATAAATATTTAGAAATATTTATGAATAAATATTTATATGATATGAACTACTCAAAAAATTCTTTCGTTTTTGATTATTTGGATAATTATTTCAATTCGGAAAATATTGATGTAATTAGGAGTATTATATTTAATTATCCTTTTAATAAAAATGCTTCTTATATCAAAACACACTTTTATAAATTAGTAAATCAATTTTTAAAAGAAAGACAAACTATTTACGAATTTTTAATGCAAGATTATATAAATGATACTAATGTTGAAAAAGTAATGGAAAAAAGAGTAAAAGTATTAGAACATGTTTTTAAAATTTACTCTAATGAAATAGATCCATATAATAGAAATAAAACTGGATGGCAAAAATATATAGAAAATAACTGGTTCTTTGGTCTTTATGCTTTTTTGAAAATTTTGAAAGACGAAAAAAAGAATTTAATGCTTTTATCTAATAATAATTTATTATTTGTCAAAGATACAATTTTTACTTTATGTAATTTTAGAAAAATACTTTTATTACAAAAAATTAATTTTGCACATGGGATTTATGGCATTTTAAAAAAGGAAGAAGTTGATAAAATAATAGAATTTATTTTAAAGGAAATCCATGATATATTTTTTAATTTCTTATCAAGTAATGAATTTTTAAAAATTTTTGCAAAAGATATTAATATCAATGAAGATATAGATAAAAAGGAAATCAAAAAATTTGGACATTGTATTTATGACTTAGTTAAATATTATAATCAAGAATTTTATAAAAATATGAACAGTATAAAAACGACAAAAGTTGAATTAAATGTCAATTTCGACCAATTCCAATTAATACTAACAAATATAACTAAAATACCATACATTAAATCATTATTATCTTTAGTTGATTTTATTCCTACCTCAGTTTATTTATTTACTAAAGACATCGGAAAATTTTATTCTTTATTAACAATAATAAATAATAGTTTAGATGAATATTCTTCTTCAAAATATCCAATTCTACTTTCTTCATTACTGAAAAAAAACATCGAAAAATTTTTCTCTAATTTTGCAAAAATAAAATCAATAATTAAATGCAGTAATGATTGGTATAAAGGTAACAAAAATAAAGAAAGTTTAATAAGATTATATATTTTAAATAATTCAATTCCTGCGATATATTCCAAATTAGATTTTATGAATAATATTCCTCCATTAAAAGATTCTTATCTACTTCTGAAAGATATCAAAAATAAAGAATCGAGTTTATTCATGTTAAAAAAAATAGAAACTAAATACAATAAAAATAATAAGGTGCAATTAATAATTGATTTAATGGACAATGTAGTGTATAATGAATTTATAATTGATTATTTATTCAAATCATTAAAAGACAGTGACATCAAAGAATTAATCAAAAGTGGGAAATATATAAATAATATAATAAAAGCCTTATTTTACTTTTCGCAAATTAATGGTTATTTATTAATAAAAAATTTACTTTTTCTTATGAAAAATTATACTCCATCTTTTGATTTAAAATCATTAATTTTACCTCCAATGAAAGAACCTTACCAAAATATGGTCAATATTGATGACATTTTTGAACCAACTCCATTTGAGGAAGAAGATTTAACAGAAGAACAAAAGAAGAAAGAAATGGAAAAATTGAGATACTTAATGTTTTGTACTTTAAATTATAGAATGGTTAATAATTACGAAACAATTGCGGTTTTATTGGAGTATTGTCCCTTTGGAGAAGGAGTTGAATTTTTAATAAATGAATTAACTGGGAATAATATTGATAATTTATTTAAAGGAAAAATAAAATATATTGAATATTTTATGAATGCAGATAATAAGAATAAAATAAAAGAGTTAGGCAAAAATTTTTTTGCTTTTTTTAATTTCGTAGAATCGACATTAAAACAAATTGATTATATTTCAAAATTAAATGATAAAGAAAAATATATTCTTATTAGTTATATAAAAATATTCTTATTAGAAATTGTACCAAAAGAATTAGAAATTTTTGAAGAAAATAATAAAGAAAAAGAAAACAATGAAAGAGATTATAATAGTAAAAATCATTTATTATATCAAGATGAATCAAAATTATTTATATTATTATCTTTATATGAATTAAAAGGAATTCCAATACTTTCCATTAAAGCGAATTATCCTATATTTTATTCTAAAGTAGAGGCATTTTTGAATAAATGTAAATCATTAGATATAAATCCTTTTTGTATCAAAAAAGAATCAGATACTAATAAATTAAATCAAATAAAAAATATACTTACTAAAGATTATAATTTTTATATTATATATAGGTATAATTTCCAAATTTTCCCGAATTTCATGAATTTAATCCAAGTAAGAAAAGACCCAAATTCAGCCTCTATTGATAATGAAACAGAAATGATATTATACAAAGATTATTCTATAGAAAATTTGATATTAAATTTATTAAGGAATAGAAATATTAATCCTATTTATAATAGTGGTTCATCTTCAGATAATAATGAACAATTTTTTTCGGATTTATTTAGTGACTTCAATGAATTAGAAACACGTTATAAGCCTATAATAGATAGCTTATTAGATTTTACGAAAAGTTCCACTTATGTTATTCAAAACCAAGAAAAAGCGAAAAATGCACCAAAAAATTGGAAAAAAAATAACGATGGAAAAATCAGTTTATATGTAACTTATTTGAAATTCATAGAGGAATTATGTAGTCATATTATTTCAAAAAACGATAATATTAATGATATATATCATCCAAATATTTTCACAGAAAATTTAGGAAAACAAGAGCAAAATAAATTAAATGAAATAAAAAATACTATTAATATTGAAAAAATAACTTCACAAATATTTGTGTGTTTAGAGCAATTAATTCCAGACTATGATAAAAAGGAATTTTTCAATGTATTAAAATCATGGACAAATGAATATTTAAAAAAGAATGAGATAATGAAACAATATAATAAATTATTAGGTGAAAAGAATTTAATATCTTATTTTAAATATCTTCGATTATCTTGTTATATTATTCTTCATTTTATTGAAATAATAGAAAAAGGTTTTAATACTCTTGAAAACAATTCCAAAATTAATTATGATAAAGGTATTAAATACAATTTCCATTACGCTTTTAAAAAAAATATTCCAAAGAAAGAAATAATAAAAGCTTATAATGATTTAGGAAAAGAAATTTTTAATTTATTTAAAAATCCTAATATTTACGGATATACTGATGCTCTTGAAACAATTGCAAATGCAGGATTGTATGTATTTATTTATTTCTATTTCAATGAAGAAAAAGAAGAATTTGTTGAAGTAATATCTGAGCAATATCCTTATGAAAAAGAAATTTTCATTGAAGATTTTATTAAAAATTATTATCAAACAGAAATAAAAATAACATTTGATACTAGTTCAGAAAATAATTTAAAAAATATATTTTATAACAAATTAGCTGAAGTTATTACTAATTCCACAGAAGTAAAAATAGTTGATAGAAATATTGAATTTTTCAAAAAAGAATTCGAACCTTTTTATCAAAAATATATTAATTATATCCAATCATTTTTTAACAATATTTTAGAAGTTAAATTATATCCATATCCAAGTTATCAAAATTTCGAATTGGATTTAATTTCACAATTCAAAAATTATTTCGAGATTTATGTATATCCTACTATTATTTATAATAGAAATCTAAGTGTGTTTTTGAATAATTTAAATTGTTATGAGGATTATGAAAAAATAGATAATGATGAAATATATATTAATTTCAGCGAATTAATAAAGAATATTGAAAATAATAAATATCACGAAAACAAAAAATTTGATGCTCTAATTAAACAAAAAGCGATTAATTATATTATTAATGGTAATTCAAATATAAATTTTTTCATACAAGAATTATATACAATTATTTATAATAAAGTGAATAAATTTGATAAAATATTTAATGCCGATAAAAAAAATATAAAAGAATATTTTAATATCAAAATAGAAAGTGGGAAAAAATTTGATATAAATGACGCCAAAGAAATATTGACATTAGTTAATTCAAATAATAAAAAATATAAAGAAGCCAAAAATTGCGGAATTTTCGTGAAACAAAATTCTAAATTCTTTTATTCAATCGTATGTCTAAATCCATTTAAAAGAGCATCATTACCACTTAGTTTTGGTGGAAACATCCCTTTTAAAAATTTCCGACTTGGAAAAACACATGAAAATAATTTATTACATGCTTTTTATAATTACACAATGACAAAGGATAAAAATGTTATTTTGAAAGGAATTAAAAATAATAAGCGAAAAAAAGGAAAAAAATTCTATAAGGAAAATAATGATTTTGTTAATTCATTTGAATTGATGTTTTCTGTTAAAGGTGTTGAAAATAATGTTATTATTTTGCAAAAAAATGATGTCAGTAAAATATTAAAGAATTATTCTAATGATGAGGAGAGTTTTATGCGATTTATCAATCATAATTTCAACGAGAGAAAAAATGAAAATGTTTTTATTGATTGGAAAAATATTGAAATTAATTGGAAATATGGTAATAATTAATTAATTTATTTTCTTTATTATTAATTTTAAATAAATTATTTTAAAAAGTTTAAAATAAAAATAATTAAAATTGGGGATTGGGGATTGGGGATTGGGGATTGGGGATTGGGGATTGGGCCCAATCCCCAATCCCCAATCCCCAATCCCCAATCCCCAATCCCCATCAATTTAAAAGAATATATTATGAAAAAAATTTATTTAATTAATTAAAACAAAACTAAAATAAAAATTTAAAAATTAATAAAAAATGATAATAACTGTAATAATCGAAAATCATTCATTTGAAATAGATTGTGACACAGGGACACAAGATGTGGCATGGTTAGCCCTCTGTGCCTGTAGTTTATATGGTCAAAGCACATATCCAATTACCACATATCTTCCAATTTTAGCCAAAAATCAAGGGGGCGCAGTGCTTGCTCCAAAATTAGTAATAGTGAAAAACATGGATTTAATCGGAGAAAAAGTATACGTTGATGTACGAAAAAAAGCGAACGAAGTCAATTCAGAATTAACACCAAAGCAACAAGAATGGTATAACGATGCCTTTTTAGAAGGCAGATTTAAAATGACAGTCAATGTAAAATTAAAACCAAGTGGGGATATAAGAAAAGACAATAAATTCAAAGTAGTATTTCATTATGAAATTCTTCCAAAAATTGCTACTTTTTTCCCACAATATGGCAATACTATCGAAGTAGAGATGAAATCTACTTCAAAAGGAAGGAAAGATTATAACTTTGAAGGTGAGGCCAAAATCCCTTTTGGGAAATTGAAACAAAGCAAAATATTATTTTGTCAAAAAAATGCAGATGTATTCGATAAAGAAACTTCAGATTTTTCAAAGAATGAATTATCTTTCACTACAACTAATGAAATGCTAAGTGATGAAGATAAGGAGCAATACCTCAGAAAAAAGGAAGACTTAATAAGAGATAAAGAAATAAAAATAAAACAAAATATTATAGACGCTGAAAAAGAAAAAAAAGAAGAAGAGGAACGATTCGAGAAATTAAAGAAATACATGACTCAAATCCCATTCACTTTAGAAGAAGTATATCAATATGTTAAAGAACAAATTGATATGAATGATCAAGACTTAGTTGAAATATTTGAATTATTAGAAAGAAATGAATACTTGGTTTATAGAAAATTATTTGAAATTTTTTTTGACTACTGTCAATTTTATGAAAATAATACTGACTTAACTATTGATTCTATTGCTGTTTTGAATTTTTTGAATTTGTTTTTTAGAAATAATAAAAATGTAGAAAAAATAGGAGAGGAATTCGAAAATTTATATATTTCTCGTTTAGAAAGAGACGGAACTCAAATTGATTTTAAGGAATTTATTTATATAATAATATTCCTTTTGTATAATTTAATGATTCATAGTCAGATTAATATTTGTAACGAAATTCAACATATAACTAAAAAATATGAAGTTTTACTGGAGATAGAATCTTTTAATGCAATGAATAAAGATAAACAAGTTGTATCAATATTAAATGTTAATTTTAAATCCTTAAAAAGAATATTTAATAAATATGCCATAAGGAAAGATAGTTCCGAGCCTATGGAAATGTCTGCTGAAAAGTTTTATAATTTTTTCACTGATGTGTCAAATATGTGTAAATTCGATTTAATCAAATTAAATAAAGGTGATGTAAAAACGGAGTATAATATTGATATTTTTGACTTTTTGAGAAAAATTGTGGGAATGGCTATTAATTTAACGGAAAAACCTGAGAAAGAAGAAGAAGATAATAATCCTGATGAAAAAAGGGATTTAGAATATATCGGATTAAGTAATGCAGAAGCAGTTGAAAAATTTGTGGAAGATATTATTCAGAAATATAAAGAAAGAGATATCAAAGAAAAGAAAAAATAAAAATGGGAAAAAATGGATTATATAATAATTAATTTTGAAATATTTAATCTAATAAATGACAAATACTTAAAAACTCTTAATAAAAAATTATTACATAATTGTCTTTTTACCAATATAAATTTATATTTTTTAATTTGTTAATTTTAATTCTCATTAATACTTAATTTCCAAGTTTGCATTTCCTTAGATTCAAGCAACTCTTCACAAGAGGGTCTTTTATCTTCATCATCTTCGATCATTTGTAATATAAGGTTGCATTGCAAATCATAATCCTTTTGAAACTTATTTTCAAAAGTCTTATATTTTTTCAAATATTTAATTTTTTTATTTCTTCTATCATCATCAGCAAAACATTCGCACATTTCATACAAGACCAACCCAACCGAATAAATATCAGATTTTTTACTCACTCCTGATCCTTTCTTCTGTTCCGGACTCGAATAAAGACTTTCTTCTCTATGATTAGTCTCAATTTCTTCATTGTCAATTATTTCCATAAGATTTTGATAACTTTGACTTTGGGGCATTGTATTATATTTATTTTTAGTTTTCTTGAATTTTAATTCTATATCTTTTGCAGAGCTGAAATCCCCGATTTTTATTGAGTCTTCATTTATGACGAAAATATTTTCTGGGTTTATATTAGCATGAATTATATTTTTGGAATGGATTTTAGCCAGGCTTTTGATTAATTGGTATGTAAAGGTATATATCACTTTATTTGATATTTTTATTTTGGAATGATCTTCCATGTATTGGGCCAAAGTCATTTGCTGGCAAAATTCCATTTGGATAAAAAAGTATATGCTTAAATCAGATATATTTTTTTGGTATTCCGTTTTTATGTTTCTTAAAAAGGAATCATCTATGGAAGAATAATTAGATTTTCTTTTTACTTTTTTCTCGCTTTTGTTATTATTATTTATATTTTCTTCATTTTCTTCTTTTGCTTCTTTATTTTGATAAAATTTTTTATCAATATTTATTTTCTCTTTAATATTTGGCATTAATTCACTATCACTTATGGAAGGCTTTTCATATAATTGTTTTATATAATGATCATTATTTAAGTCATCATAAGAAATTAAAGTTTTAAATTTATTTTTCTCAGCGACTTTGCTATTACTTTTCGAAGAAAAGAATATATTGTCATCATTTTCTTTTTTATCAGCTTTTTTTACTTTATTAACTTTATCCTTGAATAAATATTCTAATCCTCCCACAGAGCTATCTAACCAACATGTTATATATTCAACTATATGCTTTGACCTTATTTTTTTCATATTTTGCGCTTCTGCTATTATTGATTGTTCTTCATTAGGATTTGTTAATTTTTTGATTTTTATAGCATATAATTGCTCATCTATTTTATGCTTAGCTCTTAGTAAAACATCAATGCTATTTCTAAAAACACTTTTTTTTAAAGGAATTATCTCTTTAAAATCTTTTTCTAATCTTGTTTGGAACTTCGCATCACTTTTGGTCTTTTCGTTCGCGATTCCAAGTTCTTTTAATATATTAGTATTTCTTTTAATTATTGCTTTCGCTGTAGGAAACAAAGCGAAATCTTTATTTAATTCTGACAGTAAATCTTCAGTACTATTGGAATGTTCGTTTATTTTTATTGATTTAATGTCTTTGAGCAAAGAAGTTCTTATTAATCTTATGGAATCTTTGTGTCTTGTTTTGGGATTGAAATAATTTTTAATTTTGGAAAATATTTCTTCATGAGAAATTTCGTTAATTATATTATTAATTTCTGAATTATTTTTTTGTATTTTATTTTTACTTTTTTGAGAAAAAATATTTTTTAAACTAGAATGCAATGAAAAAAAAGTTTTATATATAAAGTTATTCAAAATTATTGCTGTTGCCCACATTATGATTAGAACAACTATTACATAATAAACTATAAAATCGAAATCATATTGATAAATTATTTTTCGATTAAAATCAAAGGCGTTTATTATGTCCTCATCATTATTATTTAAAAAGTGATTCATATTTTGTTCTTCAAAACTGTCAATTCTAATCTTATTTTGCAAAAGAAGAATATATGTATTATAATCATATACTTTAAAATATTTTTTCTTTATTTTATTATATCCGTGAATATACATAAATTCATTATAATTATCTCCAAAGTTTTCTTTCATAAATTCTTCTAGAACAAAATTATCCCCATATAAAACTATATTATCCTCAATTTTGTTCTTTTTATTACTCATTTTATTTTTTTCATTTTCTCCAATAAAAAACACATTAGTAACAGTAGTATTCCAAATTTTACCTTCATCATTTAAACAATTGAGATTATAATCAACCAAAACAATTTCATCTAAATTAATTTCTAAATCATTAAATCTATTTCTATTTATTACTTTAACGATGGAATATTCTTTATTGCCATTAAAAAAATAATTAGGCTTAAACCAAAAAGAAAAAGGTTCCGTATCTGCCAATACTCTAATAGGTGTTGTAATTTCTTCGAATTTTTCCTTTTCGAAATCATCAATTCCCAAATTTTCTTCTAAATTGGATTCATCTGGGTATACTTTAAATAAACTCCCTTCCAGAGGGATTATACCTATATCTCCTGTGATTATTTTTTCCCTATGAAAATAAGTTTTATGCATTTTTTTATTTAAGTCCAATGAAAACCGTATTTTTTTATCTGAGACTATTGATATTATTCCAGTCTTTGATGTCGTTATGAAATAGGAAAAATCAGATAATTTTTTTGATATATCAGAGAAAAGAAATTCTTTTGTCCAAATCGAGAAAGGCATAGAACTATTTGGAACAATGTTATCAGAAAGTTTTAGGAGTGAATAATTAGGACATTGGGGATTGGATGGTGATATGAGTGAAGAGGATTGGATGATTATGTATGAAAGAATAATAAAATGAAGAAAAAAGAAAGATTTTGGGGACTTCATTTTATTATTATTTATAATTTTTTATTGTCTTTATTTATATTTTTCTTAAATTAGAGAATTTTATATATATATATATAATTATTAATTTTATTTTTAT
>NBJL03001937.1:0-12729 GCA_002087855.3 Entodinium caudatum | reverse complement strand
AATCCCCAATCCCCAATAAATTCAATAAATATGTATAAAATAATTATATATTATTTTTAAAGAAAAAAAATAAATTAATAAAATTAGAAAATAATTAAATAAATTTAAATTTTAATTCTTTTTTATTTATCCTAAAATATATCTTCATATATTTAATCAATTGAAAAAAATAATTCAATTATAAAAACTAAATGTCATCGCGTGAGTTCCAGATAACCAGAATAAATCAAAGAACCAAGGAGATCAAACCCAGACAAAACACCTCCAAGATCGTCCAAAATAAGACCTCCTACCAAAAATTAGGTTCATCTCGAATACCTCTTACCTCCAATTCTCAACCAGTCAAGACATTTGTATCGAGAAGGGAGTTGAATCAATCTTCCCCTGTCTATACAGGGGGTATGAATCAATTACCCGTTCGATCAAATGTAGTGACAACTCGACGAACCCAACAACAAAAGGTTTATAAATATGAACCCAAGCAAAGACAAAACCAAAATCAGAAACAAATAAGCTCAGTAGGAAAAGCCCAAATCCAACAATATCATTCAACCAAAGAAAACAAATACCAAAAAAGATATGAAACATCTGGAAGTCCTTTGAATCGCAGAAATGCTCCTATGACATTTGGAACAAATTATGGAAGTAATTTCAATATTAAAAAATGGGCTTATGCTTCCAAGCAAGTCATTAATAAAATTATTATTATTCAAAGATGGTGGAGGCTACTATTAAAAAATAGTATTTATCGACAAGGAAGATTCAACCGTAATTATGCGAAGACTTCAGGCATAAGGTCTAAATCCTCGATGCAACCTTCG
This sequence comes from Entodinium caudatum, assembly GCA_002087855.3. Taxonomy (NCBI): domain Eukaryota; phylum Ciliophora; class Litostomatea; order Entodiniomorphida; family Ophryoscolecidae; genus Entodinium; species Entodinium caudatum. The sequence continues at coordinate 11,908 of NBJL03001937.1, read as the reverse complement.
AGTGAATTCCTTAAAAACTTCGTTAAACAAGGAGAAAGTATCACCGAAAAAATATATCCAGGAAAAAACAATAAGTTATTATTAGAAACTAGAAAGGTCGAATTTTTCAAAAATATGAATCCAAATTCAAGGAATCAAGTAAAGGTTAAGAAAGCAGGAGAAAAGATCACAGAAAAAACTTACCGAAAAAGTGGTAATCAATTAATTAATGAAAGAAGAAAAGATGAAGTCTTTCAAGTTAATAAACCTCAAACTGATAAAGACAAAGAAACTATTCAAAGTGAGAGAAGGAATTTAGGTGATATTAAATTAAGAGAACCGAGAAGAAAAGAAGTTTCACGAACTGATAGTTATGGACTAAGAAAAGAAGCCGAGAAAATAACTGAAAGAATAATCCCAGGTAAAGATAACAAATTATATCTCGAAAGGAGAAAAGTAGAAGTTTTTAGAGACCTTAGTTATAAAGGTAAATCAAAATATGAAATATCAAATCAAAGAAGAGAACAAATTACTTTTAAAAGAAGATTCCAAGAAGAAAATGGCTTAACCAAAGATTTAATCAAAGAAAAAATGATCGAAATATGGCTAGAAGAAAGCTCTAAAACGCCACAAAACAGTTTTTCATTATATGCTGATTATGGTCAAAATAGATTAAGCAATTTCGAAAATAGAAATATTTCATCAAGTTCTAGAATTATGATGCAAGATAAAAGCAAAGAAGATATTAATTCTTTATTAAATATAATAAAAGATAAAGACAATGAATTAAACAAAATAGCCAATCAACTAAAGCAAGAAATGGAAAAAAATAAAACAGTTTCTAGTGGTAAAAATACTTATAGTTCTAACACAACTAAAGTTCTTAATATAAACAATTTCACATTAGAAACAAAAATACAGCAATTATTAGCCAAATTAAAAGAAAAAGATGAACAATTTAATAAATTAGTAAACAAAATGAAGAATCAATCAAATTATGAATATGATCAAAGAACAACTTCAAGATTTTCTGGAAGACAAAGAGATAAAAGTACAGAAAGCTACTCGAAAGATACTAAACATTATGTTAAAAACGTTTATGAAAATATAAATAAAACCACTGAAGAATATGACACTTTGAATACTCAAAATACAATAAATGTTGAAGATACTGAAAAAATTACTCAATTAGAAAACATCATTAAAGAAAAAGACATTGAATTAGAAAAATTAATTTCTGAATTAAATAATTTGAAAGAAAATCCTAAAAAACCAGAATTTGATGATTTAATATTTGAACAATGTTACGGTTTAGGAATATATTCAGAAGAAGAAACATGGGTAGATAAAGTCCAAATAAGCCCAATAAATGAATTATATATCTGTGACAAAAGAGACTGGAATCAATTAAACGAAGTATCCCAGCTCGATCTTTCCATTTTGAGCATAGGCAAAAATTGGGAAGATGACATCATCGAACAAGGCAATAATGGTATCTATATATCAGCTCTAGAAAAAGATGATTTGGCTCATCAAAATATTAATTTACTACAAATTAATGGTACACCTATTTTCGAAAAATGGTTAAATGAAATCAAGCCTGATTCCGCAATCGAAAAATTACAAATAGAAAAAGAACCAAAAGAAGAAAACATCATACAACCAAATGATGGTCTGAATATTTTCGCTTTAGAAAAAGTGGAAAATACCATTCAAAAAGTTAATTACATTTTCGTTCAAGGAATGAAATTACCATGGGAAAACTTAGAACAAGAAACAAAGGAAGTCTTCATCCAGAAAAAAGAAAAACAAGAAAACATTATAGAACCCCGAGATAGTATAGAAATTATCTCTTTAGAAAAAGATCCTTTAGAACAGCAATTAATAAACGCTTTAATAGTCCAAGGATTAGAAAAGCAAGAAAACGAATGTCAAAGAGTACAAGAAATGGAAATAATAAAAGAAGAAAAACCTGAAAGTATAATAGAAGGAAGAGATAGTATAACAATCATTGGTTATGAAAAAGAAGAACTCTTTAAACAAAATATCAACGAATTAAATATTGAAGGAATTCAAAAGGAAGAAAATTTAATTCAAAGAACTCAAGAATTAGTAATTGAAAAGGACCCAATCCCAGATTTTGAAATATTCGCAAGAGATAGTATTCAAATATTAGGAAATGAAAGAGAAGAATTAATTGTGCAATCAATAAATCAACTTTTCATTGAAGAAATAATGAGGGAAGAAAATGAAATTCAAAGAAATGAAGAAGTTGAATTAGATGCATTAAGTAGACCTGAAAATATTTTTGAACAAAGAGATAGTTTAGAAATAGTAGGATATGAAAAGGAACCTTTAACTCAGCAATTAATTAATCAATTAATCATTTATGGTTTAGAAAGACCTGAAAATTTGTGTCAGCATACTGGTGAATTAGTAATAGAAGAAAAAGAAAGACCGGAAAATATATTTAATCAAGTTGATAGCATTGAAATTATTGCTTTAGAAAAAGATTCTCTACAAAAGCAATTAATTAATGAATTAATTATATATGGATTAGAAAGACCTGAAAATCTATGCCAGCATATTGGTGAATTCGTTATAGAAGAAAAAGAAAGACCTGAAAATATTTTTGCTCAAGTTGATAGTATATCGATTATTGCTTTAGAAAGAGATCTTTTACAACGACAATTGATTAATGAATTAATCATTTATGGATTAGAAAGACCTGAAAATTTATTACAAAGAACTGGTGAATTTGAAATAGAAAAAACTCCAAGACCAGAAAATGTATTAGAGCAAAAAGATAGCTTAGAAATATTGGGGTATGAAAAGGAACCCCTTACAACTCAGTTAATTAACGAATTAATTATATATGGTTTAGAAAAACCTGAAAACTTAATGCAAAGAACTACCGAATTAGAAATAGAAAAAACACCAAGACCTGAAAATATAGTTCAAAATACAGGTGAAATAGAATTATTAGAAATTGAAAGACCAGAAAATATATTCAATCAAGTTGATAGCATTGCAATTATTGCTTTAGAAAAAGATCTTTTAGAAACCCAATTAATAAATGAATTAATTATATATGGATTAGAAAGACCGGAAAATATAGTTCAAAATACCGGTGAAGTAGAATTATTAGAAAAACAAAGACCAGAAAATGATTTCGCCCAAGTTGATAGCATTGCAATTATTGCTTTAGAAAAAGATCCTTTAGAAACCCAATTAATAAATGAATTAATTATATATGGATTAGAAAGACCTGAAAATATAGTTCAAAATACTGGTGAAATAGAGCTATCAGAAATCCAAAGACCGGAAAATATATTTAATCAAGTTGATAGTATTGAAATTATAGCTTTAGAAAAGGAACCATTAAATACTCAATTAATTAACCAATTAATTATATATGGTTTAGAAAGACCAGAAAATTTAGTTCAAAGAACTGGCGAATTAGAAATAGAAAAAATACCAAGACCTGAAAATGTATTAGAACAAAGAGATAGTTTGGAAATATTAGGATATGAAAAAGAACCTTTAATAACTCAATTAATAAATGAATTAATTATATATGGATTAGAAAGACCCGAAAATGAAAAAGAATTAGTATCTGAATTAAGCATAGAACAAATCCCAAGACCAGAAAATGTCATCGAAGAAATATATGCTATCAAGATTTCCGGATACGAAAAGGAACCTTTGACTTTGCAATTGATAGAATCTTTATTCATTGAGGAAATAAAAAGACCAGAAAATAATCCACAAAAAATCGATGATTTAATCTGGGAAGGACTTCAACCTGAATTAGTTTACGATCCAGTAAATAGCATAGAGATAATCCCAGCTGAAAAAGAACCTTTGAAATACCAAAAAATTGATGAGCTTTTAATTTGCTCAATTGAAAGACCAATAAATGAATTCCAAAAGATAGATGAAATGACCATATTAAGAGTGGCAAGACCAGAAAATAAAATAGATCAAATTAATAGTATTGAAATACACCCAATCATCAAGCCATTATTATATGAATTAATTAATGAATTATTCATTAGTGGCTTAGAAAGAGAAGAAAATATCGTAGAAGAAATAAACTCTATTCAAATTGCAGCTTTAGAAAAAGAACCTTTACAAGAACAATTGATTGATATGTTAACTATTGAACAAATTCAAAGACCCGAAAATGAAGCTCAATTAATAGATGAAATAGTACTTGAAAATATTCAAAGACCTGAAAATGTTCCTGAATTGAATAATGAAATTCAGATATTAGGATATGAAAAAGAACCACTTATTGTGCAATTAATTAATGAATTAAACATTCAAGCAATAGAAAGACCAGAAAATGAAGAACAATTTGTTACTGAATTAGCTTTATCAGCTAAAGAAAGACCCGAAAATATTTTTGATCAGGTCGACAGTATAGAAATTATCGCTTTAGAAAAAGATCCTTTACTACAACAATTCATTAATGAATTATTCATTGATGCTATTGAAAGACCAGAAAATATAACTCAACAAATTGATGAAATTGAATTAATGGCTAAAGATAGACCTGAAAATATATCAGAGCAAATTGATGAAATAGAATTAATGGCAAAAGAAAGGCCAGAGAACATATCTGAGCAAATTGATGAAATAGAATTAATGGCAAAAGAAAGGCCAGAAAATATATTTGATCAAATTGATGAAATAGAATTATTAAGTAAAGAAAGACCAGAAAATAATGAGCAATTTGTTACTGAATTAGTTCTATCAGCCAAAGAAAGACCAGAAAATGAAGAAGAATTTATTACTGAATTAGCACTATCAGCCAAAGAAAGACCAGAAAATATATTTGAACAAATTGATGAAATTGAACTATTATCAAAGGATAGGCCTGAGAATATATCAGAATTTATCGATGAAATAGAATTATTATCTAAAGAGAGACCAGAAAATATATTTGATCAAGTAGATGAAATTGAATTAATGGCAAAAGAAAGACCAGAAAATATTTTAGAATTTATAGATGAAATTGAGCTATTAGCAAAAGAAAGACCAGAAAATATATTTGAACAAATTGATAAAATAGAATTATTAAGTAAAGAAAGACCAGAAAACGATGAACAATTTGTTGCTGAATTAGTTCTATCAGCCAAAGAAAGGCCAGAAAATATATTTGAACAAATTGATGAAATAGAATTAATGGCCAAAGATAGACCTGAAAATATATTTGATCAAATAGATGAAATAGAATTGTTAGCAAAAGAAAGACCAGAAAATATATCTGAACAAATAGATGAAATTGAATTATTAGCTAGAGAAAGACCTGAAAATATTTTTGAACAAATAGATGAAATTGAATTAATGGCAAGAGAAAGACCTGAAAATATTTTTGAACAAATAGATGAAATAGAATTATTATCAAAAGAAAGGCCTGAAAATATATTTGATCAAGTAGATGAAATTGAATTAATGGCAAAAGAAAGACCCGAAAATATTAATGAATTTATTGATGAAATCACATTAATTGAAAATGAAAGACCTGAAAATATCTTTGAACAAATAGATGAAATAGAATTATTATCAAAGGAAAGACTTCAAAATGTATTTGAACAAATAGATGAAATTGAATTATTTGCCAAAGAGAGGCCTGAAAATGAATCAGAATTTATTGATGAAATTGAATTATCTGCTAAAGAAAGACCAGAAAATATCTTTGAACAAATTGATGAAATAGAATTAATGGCAAGAGAAAGACCAGAAAATATATTTGAACAAATTGATGAAATTGAATTATTTGCTAAAGAAAGACCAGAAAATGAATCAGAGTTCATAGATGAAATTGAATTAGTAGCAAGAGAAAGACCAGAAAATATCTTTGAACAAATTGATGAAATTGAGTTATTAGCAAAAGAAAGGCCAGAAAATATATTTGATAAAGTAGATGAAATTGAATTAATGGCAAAAGAAAGACCAGAAAATATATCTGAACAAATTGATGAAATTGTATTAATAGCAAAAGAAAGACCAGAAAATATATTTGATCAAATTGATGAAATAGAATTATTAAGTAAAGAAAGACCAGAAAACGATGAACAATTTGTTACTGAATTAGTTCTATCAGCCAAAGAAAGACCAGTAAATATATTTGAACAAATTGATGAAATAGAATTAATGGCCAAAGATAGACCTGAAAATATATTTGATCAAATAGATGAAATAGAATTGTTAGCAAAAGAAAGACCAGAAAATATATCTGAACAAATAGATGAAATTGAATTATTAACTAAAGAAAGACCAGAAAACATAACTGAACAAATAGATGAAATAGAATTAATGGCAAAGGAAAGACCTGAAAACATATTTGACCAAGTAGATGAAATTGAATTATTATCAAAAGAAAGACCTGAAAACATTTCCGAACAAATAGATGAGATTGAATTATTATCAAAGGAAAGACCTGAAAATATAAATGAATCTATTGATGAAATAGAATTATCAGCTAAAGAAAGGCCTGAAAATATATTAGAATCAATTGATGAAATTGAATTATTTGCTAAAGAAAGACCTGAAAATGAGTCAGAATTCATCGATGAAATTGAATTAGTAGCAAAAGAAAGACCAGAAAATATCTTTGATCAAATTGATGAAATAGAATTAATGGCAAAAGAAAGACCAGAAAATATATTTGTTCAAATAGACAGCTTTGATATTGCAGCTTTAGATAGACCAGAAAATGTCTATGAACAAATTGATGAAATTGAATTGTTGTCAAAAGAAAGACCTGAAAATATCTTCGAACAAATTGATGAAATTGAATTATTATCTAAAGAAAGACCAGAAAATATCCATGAACAAATTGATGAAATTGAATTAATGGCAAGAGAAAGACCTGAAAATATATTTGATCAAGTAGATGAGATAGAATTATTATCTAAAGAAAGACCTGAAAATATATCTGAACAAATAGATGAAATTGAATTATTAGCTAGAGAAAGACCAGAAAATATCTTTGAGCAAATAGATGAAATAGAATTAATGGCAAAGGAAAGACCTGAAAATATATCTGAACAAATTGATGAAATTGAATTATTTGCTAAGGAAAGACCTGAAAATATATTTGAACAAATAGATGAAATTGAATTATTATCAAAAGAAAGACCTGAAAATATATTAGAGTCAATAGATGAGATAACTTTATTATCAAAAGAAAGACCTGAAAATATATTTGAACAAATTGATGAAATAAAATTATTAGCCAAAGAAAGACCAGAAAATATTTTAGAATCAATTGATGAAATTGAACTTTTATCAAAAGAAAGACCTGAAAATATTAATGAACAAATTGATGAAATTGAAATATTATCTAAAGAAAGACCTGAAAATATTTTAGAATCAATAGATGAAATTGAACTTTTTGCAAAGGAAAGACCCGAAAATATATCTGAACAAATTGATGAAATAGAAATATTATCTAAAGAAAGACCTGAAAATATATTAGAATCAATTGATGAAATAGAATTAATGGCAAAGGAAAGACCTGAAAATATCTGTGAACAAATAGATGAAATTCAATTAATGTCAAAAGAAAGACCAGAAAATTTATTAGAATCAATTGATGAAATAGAACTTTTATCAAAAGAAAGACCTGAAAATATTAATGAGCAAATTGATGAAATCGAACTTCTATCTAAAGAAAGACCAGAAAATATTTTAGAATCAATAGATGAAATTGAACTTTTATCAAAAGTAAGACCTGAAAATATTTATGAACAAATAGATGAAATTGAATTACTTTCTAAAGAGAGACCAGAAAATATCCAAGATTCAATTGATGAGATAGAATTATTATCTAAAGAAAGACCAGAAAATATATTTGAATTAATTGATGAAATAGTAATATCAGCCAAAGAAAGACCAGAAAATATAAATGAACAAATTGATGAAATTGAAATATTATCAAAAGAAAGACCAGAAAATATTTTAGAATCAATTGATGAAATAACATTATTATCAAGAGAAAGACCTGAAAATATATTTGAATCAATCGATGAAATTCAAATATTATCAAAAGAAAGACCAGAAAATATATTAGAATCAATTGATGAAATAACATTATTATCAAAAGAAAGAGCTGAAAATATTTTAGAATCCATAGATGAAATTCAGATTTCTTCCAAAGAAAGACCTGAAAATATTTTTGAATCAATAGATGAAATTGAAATTCATGCAAAAGAAAGACCAGAAAACATTCAAGAATCCATTGATGAAATTCAAATCTCAGCTAAAGAAAGAGCTGAAAATATATTTGATCAAATAGATGAAATAATGATTCTATCAAAAGAAAGAGCTGAAAATATTTTAGAATCTATTGATGAAATCCAAATTTCTGCTAAAGAAAGAGCTGAAAATATATTTGAATCAATTGATGAAATTGAAATTCAAGCTAAAGAAAGAGCCGAAAATATAAATGAATCAATTGATGAAATTCAAATACTCAGTAAAGAAAGGGCAGAAAATATTTTAGAATCTATTGACGAAATTCAAATTTCTGCTAAAGAAAGAGCTGAAAATATCCTTGAATCAATCGATGAAATTGAAATACAAGCTAAAGAAAGAACTGAAAACATAAATGAATCAATTGATGAAATTCAAATATCTGCTAAAGAAAGAGCTGAAAATATTTTAGAATCAATTGATGAAATCGAAATATCTGCTAAAGAAAGAGTCGAAAATATTCAAGAATCAATAGATGAAATAGAAATTCAAGCAAAAGAAAGAGTAGAAAATATTCAAGAATCCATTGATGAAATTCAAATATCTGCTAAAGAAAGAGCTGAAAATATTCAGGAATCTATAGACGAGATTGAAATATCTGCTAAAGAAAGAACTGAAAATATTCAAGAATCTATTGATGAAATAGAAATTCATGCAAAAGAAAGAGCTGAAAATATATTAGAATCCATTGATGAAATTCAAATATCTGCTAAAGAAAGAGCAGAAAATATTCAAGAATCAATAGATGAAATAGAAATTCATGCAAAAGAAAGGGCTGATAACATTTTAGAGTCAATAGATGAGATTGAAATTGCATCTAAAGAAAGAGTTGAAAACATTATAGAATCTATTGACGAAATAGAAATTCAGGCCAAAGAAAGAATTGAAAATATAATAGAATCAATTGATGAAATTGAAATTCATGCCAAAGAGAGATTTGAAAATATTCAAGAATCAATTGATGAGATTGAAATACATGCAAAAGAAAGATCAGAAAATATTTTAGAATCCATTGATGAAATTGAAATTCATGCCAAAGAGAGATCTGAAAATATTCAAGAATCAATAGACGAAATTGAAATACATGCAAAAGAAAGATCAGAAAATATTCAAGAATCTATAGATGAAATAGAAATTCATGCTAAAGAGAGATCAGAAAATATTCAAGAATCTATAGATGAGATTGAAATATCTGCCAAAGAAAGAACAGAAAATATTCAAGAATCCATAGATGAAATAGAAATTCATGCAAAAGAAAGATCAGAAAATATCCAAGAATCCATCGATGAAATAGAAATTCATGCAAAAGAAAGAACTGAAAACATTTTAGAATCCATTGATGAAATTCAAATATCTGCTAAAGAAAGAACTGAAAATATTCAAGAATCTATTGATGAAATAGAAATTCATGCAAAAGAAAGAACTGAAAATATTCAAGAATCTATTGATGAAATTGAAATATCTGCTAAAGAAAGAACTGAAAATATTTTAGAATCCATTGATGAAATAATAATTTCAGCAAGGGAAAGGACAGAAAATATAGAAGAATCCATTGATGAAATAATAATTTCTGCTATTGAAAGAACAGAAAATATTCAAGAATCAATAGATGAAATAATTATATCTGCTAAAGAAAGAACTGAAAATATTCAAGAATCCATTGATGAAATAGAAATTCATGCAAAAGAAAGAACTGAAAATGTTATCGAATCAATTGATGAAATAATTGTCGAAGCCAAAGAACGAGAAAAGGATTACCCCGAAGTCTTAGAAGAAATCACCATATCAGCAAAAGAAATTCCAGAAATGGAGAAAGAAGAAATAGATGAGATAATAATAACAGGAATGCAAAGAACAGAAAACATTTTAGAATCAATAGATGAAATTATTATTTCAGCTGTAGATCGCAAAGAAAATGCAATTGAATCCATAGATGAAATAATAATTTCAGGAAAAGAGCATAAAGACTCAGAAGAAGAAGGAGTCGATGAAATAATTATTGAAAGCAAATCAAAACCAGATTTAGAAGAAGAAGCAGTTGATGAAATAATAATTGCAGGAAAGCAAAAGGAAGGATTATCAGAGGAAGCTGTGGATGAAATATCAGTTAGTGAAGAGAACAAGAAAATAGCGAAATCAACTTGGGATTCCCTGGACGTCCAGGGCTCTGGTTTTGAGCTTTTGGCAAAACCAATTGTTTCTAGACTAGGGAACCAAGATGTCACGAAATCCCAAGGAGATAATCAACAAAGGGAAGAATATATCCAATCCACATATACCACCACAGAAAAAAGTAAAAGAGATGTTTTAGCTCAGAAATATAAATCTATCTCTAAGAATGTTAATGCTAATATAAACCTTCAACGTAGAGATGATTATAATTTGAAAAGCAAAGAAAAAGATAAAGGAAAAGACAAAGGTGCAAAATATATAATAAATAAACAATATATAAAAGACGACCAAAGCGAAATCACTACTGAAAGCCATATTTCTAGAAAAAATATAGTAGATATAAGAAAGAAAGTAGAAAAACCAGTAATAAAACAAAGAATAAGAAATGAAGGTGATAATGTTAGTGAAAGTTTAAGTCATCATTCTCAGAAGGTCACTGTTGATATAAAACCTAAAGAAAAAAGAAACTACACAAGGCCGAAAGGAAGAGACGAAGAAAGCGAAAACAGCAGTGAAAATATGAGCAATATATCAAGGAAAGTTATTACCCAAACAAAACAAGATGTTACTCAAGCTCAAAGAAGTAAAAGTTCAATCAATAAAAATATAGTTTCTGGCAGACCAAAAAAAAGAGAAGAAGAAAGTGAAAATGCAAGTGAATCAATGAGTCATATTTCCAAAAAGTATACTGTTGATATTAAAAACAAGGATCAAAAATATGTTATTTCTCAAAAGCAAGCATCTACAATTACTGGAAGTAGAGGAAAAACAGAACAAGGACAATACCTTTCAAAAAAAATCGTAATAACCCCACCAAAAGGAGAAATGCCAAAACAGGGAAATAAATACTTCAATAAAAATATAGTTATTCAACCAGTTGTAGCCGGAACAAGAATAGAAGATAGTTCAAGAACTGGAATAAGTTCAGCTTCTAGAACAAATTACCAACAATATCAAATCCAACAAGGTCAACGAGGAACTAGAGGAGTTTATACTACTTACAACAATTTAGCCAATACTGCAGATATAATTAAAGATGTCCAATATTTCAACAAAAATATTGTTATAGAACCAGTTCAAAAAGGAAAATACAATGTTCAAAATATTTCTATTAAAGGTTCAAAAACTGGATATGAAGTTAATAAAGCTTCATCAAGAGTAAGTGATAGAAGACCATGGGAAATTGATGCAAAGAATGGAGAAGATGTATTTTCAGGAAGAGTTTCTGATGATTCAGAAATAATAAGTGAAGACTTGTTGAAAAAAATTCCTGGGATTGACGAGAATACCAAGTTCTATCATAAAGAAATCACAATCACACCTGTGGTTGTTCCTCCACCAAATTTCTCACAACAGTAAATAAATAATATTTTAATTTTAATAAATTATTTTAAAAAATTATTTATTTTCAATATTTAATTCATAGAAAATATTTTGTTATTCAAATGGGGATTGGGGATTGGGGATTGGGGATTGGGGATTGGGGATTGGG
>NBJL03001927.1:0-10157 GCA_002087855.3 Entodinium caudatum | reverse complement strand
AACAAACTATATATTTCGCCTTTATGTTCAAATCCTTTGAAGGTACTATTTTTTTTGGGTATTATGAGAAAACCAAAAAAATTTACTCGATCTAAAATTGGAATTAGATTGTTAATATCATGAGCCCAAAATGTAGACAAAGAGGGATAAAATCCCTGAAAGATTTGATGAAAATTGACATATGCGAACAATGCGGGAAAGATAACAAAAACTTAAAATAAAATTAATTATTTAAATTATTAAATTATAATTATAATTAAATAAAACATGAAAAAAATGGTGAAAGAAGCAGGAATTAGTAATAGTACTAAATCCAAAAAAAGTTAAAATATCCCCAATCCCCGAATTATTATACTTATCTAAATTAGTAAGTAATAAATGTTTTTAGCTAAACTAAGCTCATAATTGTAAATAATAAAATATTTAATTTTTTAACTGTAATACAGTAGATTCCTTGGTCTCATCCGCTTTAACTATCTTGTTTACTTTTTTACAGCAGAAGTAAGTAATAATTAGAGCAGCCATAACGGAAATACAAGCGAGAATAATTGCAACAATTCCTCCAGCTCCAATTTTACTGCTTCCTTTATGAATAAACCCTCTTGTATATATATTGTTATTTTCATCAGAATAATATAAGATTGTGCTATTTTCATTTTCATCAAAATTAATTATTAACATTTCATCATCAATGACCGACATTGCATTTTTCAAACTAATGTTTGCATTTTCAATTCCATTACAACTTAAGGTATATTTATTTTCAATTATATCAATAATTTTACATTCTAATAGTCTTTCTTCAGTTTTATTTTCATATTCTACAGAAACAGATAAATTTAAATTAACTTTTCCATATTTAGGTTTAGGATCTTTTATAATACCAGAAATATTGAAAATTTGATTTTCTCCCTGAGAAATTTTAGCATATTCTAAAGTATATAAAGTTGAATTCAATAAATTATCGAATTTATTTCCTATTTCTATTATATTTTCCAAATAATGTTCTATTAAAAGAGAACAACTTGCACTAATTGAATTATTCTGTGAAGAGAATTCAAATTGATTATAAATTTTAACATTTGTTATATTTTTGTTTGATGTTGCCTGAACCTCACATGAATAGGTATACATATCACCTTTTATTTCATCTTCAATTAAATCACATTCTACTTCTTGTGCTTCTAATAATCTTAATGCTGTTCTAAAAGAAAGTTCAATTAGGATTTTTACCCTTTTTGCTCCTGCGTATATTTCATAAAGGCCGAAATGAATAAAGAATTTAACTATAGTTTCTCCAAATTTGATATTGCTTACTCCAACTAATATAACCAAATTTTTTTCTTGTGAATTTATTTCTTCAGTTTTTGGAACGACATTTCCAATAATTGTACTCTTGGGCTTTTCAACAAGATTTGTTGAAAGAGAAGTAAGGTTTAATGAGGTGGGAATAGTAGTATGCACTACTTCATTATTATTTTGATTTGTAGTTGGTGCTTTTTCATCATGAGAAGAAGTTGAAAGTTTAATATCTTCTTGATTTGGAATAGTTGACTCAAGCTCTTTATTAATCGAAGGTTTATTAGTTATTTGTTCTGGTAAAGAGGAAGTGCTAGCAACATTTTGGGTATTTTCTTTAATAGGAGCCTGAGTATTTGCCTTTTGTGTAATATCTATAATAGAAGTCTTTTCTATATTTGAAGGTTTAGTGGTTTTCTCTATAGTATTTTCACTAATTTGAGTATTTGTAGATTGTTTAATAGTATAAGTTGTAGGAATATTTGTTATTTGTTCTTTATTATCAATAATTGTTGTTTTAGGTAATGCATTCTCTGTTTTTTCAGTATCAAGTGAAGTATTTTGTGTATTATATTCATAATAAGATGAAGGCTTGTTAGTTATAGATTCTTTAGTATCAGATTTAAAATCAGTTTGTTCTTTGGTATCTTCTTTTGATGTCATAGGCTCAGTAGTATCAACGTTTGAAGTTCCAGTTTTGTGAGTATCAGCTATAGAACTTATAGATTCTTTAGTGTCCAATTTTGGTTTTTCTGTTTCAACTTTGGAGGTAGTAGGTTCTTGAGTTTCATCTTTATAAGTAGTAGGTTTTTCTGTTTCAATTTCAGAAGTTGTAGGTTCTTCTGTTTCAGCTTTGGAGGTAGTAGGCTCTTGAGTTTCAACTTTAGAAGTTGTAGGTTTTTCTGTTTCAAGTTTTGAGGTACTAGGTTTTTCTGTTTCAATTTTAGAGGTAGTAAGTTTTTCGGTTTCAATTTTAGGAGTAGTAGTCTCTGGAGTTTCAACTTTCGAGGTAGTAGTCTCTTGAGTTTCAACTTTAGAAGTCGTAGGCTCTTGAGTTTCAACTTTATAGGTAGTAGGCTCTTGAGTTTCAACTTTGGAGGTAGTAAGTTTTTCTGTTTCAACTTTATAAGTAGTAGGCTTTTCTGTTTCAACTTGATAAGTTGTAGGTTTTTCTGTTTCAATTTCAGAAGTTGTAGGTTTTTCTGTTTCAACTTTGGAGGTAGTAGGTTCTTGAGTTTCAACTTTAGAAGTCGTAAGTTTTTCTATTTCAATTTCAGAAGTCGTAAATTTTTCTGTTTCAACTTTAGAAGTTATAGGCTTTTCTGTTTCAACTTGATAAGTTGTAAGTTTTTCTGTTTCAATTTCAGAAGTTGTAGGTTTTTCTGTTTCAACTTTGGAGGTAGTAGGTTCTTGAGTTTCAACTTTAGAAGTCGTAAGTTTTTCTATTTCAATTTTAGAAGTCGTAAATTTTTCTGTTTCAACTTTAGAAGTTGTAGGCTTTTCTGTTTTAATTTCAGAAGTTGTAGGTTTTTCTGTTTCAAATTTAAAGGTAGTTTGCTTTTCTATTTCTCCTTCAGAAGTTGTAGGTTCTTGAGTTTCAACTTTAGAGGTAGTAGGCTCTTGAGTTTCAAATTTGGAGGTAGTAAGTTTTTCTGTTTCAATTTTATATGTCGTAGGCTCTTGAGTTCCAAATTTAGAGGTAGTAAGTTTTTCTGTTTCAACTTTAGTGGTAGTAGACTCCTGAGTTTCACCTTTTGAGGTGGTAGGTTTTTCTGTTTCAACTTCAAAGGTATTATGCTTTTCTGTTTCAACGTTAAAAGTAGTTATTTTCTCAGTTTCCATTCTTGAAGTTGTCACCTCTTTTTCATCAGTTATAGAGGTATCAGACTCTTTTGAATAAATAGTATTTGTTTTTTCTTTTATATCATCATTAACAGAAGTTGAATACTCATTATTATATTCATTCGTTGAATCAATAGATTTCATACTTTCTTCATTAGATGAATATTCTTCAAATATTGAAGTAGTTTTAATCGTTATATCACTTGTTAAAATATTATACTCAGTGAAATATTCAGTAGTATCAATAAATTCATTAGTTTCTGAGATAATTTGACTCTCTTTTGCAATAATTGAAGTTCCAATTGAATCTTTAGAATAAGTTTCTAAATCACTAGAATAAAATATATCGATTGTATTTTGAGTCGAAGGATTAATAGTTTGGAATTCACTCATTAATACTTCTGATGTTTCAGGAATGAAAGAAAGAAATGATGAAATAATAGTAGTTTGAATAGTTTCGCATTTTTGGGTTTCAAAATTATAATCACAACAATAATATGCATTTGGACTTCTTATGATTTTTTCGTTTTGACAAACAACTATATTCTCAGCTTGATTAAAAATGAGTGAAATTATTTTATCGTTTTTAAAATTACGAAGATTGATATATCTTATGCTACTAATATTAGAGAACATATTTGAATATGAATTACAATTTATCATATTCAAATTAGATATATCAAGAGAAGTTAAAGAATTACAATCATAAAACATTTCATCCATAGTAGTTACTGTTTTCGAGGTGAAATTAGCTAAATTAATTTCTGTTAAATTTTGACATTTATAAAACATTTTTTCCAAATTAATCAATAAAGGAGCTTCATAAAATGATAAATCAATTTTTTCTAATGAAGTACATCTATAAAACATACTATTCATTTTTGTTACTTTTGAAGTTTTGAAATTTGAGAAATCCAAAGTTTGTAATAAACCACAATCATAAAACATAAAACTCATATCAGTTACTTCTTCAGTATTAAAAAGTGATAAATTCACTGATAATAATGAATTACATCCGAAAAACATATGATTCATATTATTTATTTTTGAAGTGGTAATATCTGGGAAAATAATTGATTCTAAAGAACTGCAACCTGGAAACATTTTACTCATATCAGTTATTTTTGAAAAATTGAAATGGGTAAAATCTATAGATATTATACTTTCAACATTTGGGTCATAATTTATATCGAAAAAACTTTCTAAACTTTTCATTGGAGAATTAAAGTAAAGTTTTATTTTATAACCCTCATATATATTTAATGGCACGGATACGTTAAATATATTGCGAAGATCGTTATTTATTATAAAACTTATATCATTTCTATATTCATTTTGGAAACCATTTTGATATTCAGCACCTTTTCCATAATAAACTATCATATAATTATTAGATAAGCATTTTTTATTCTCACTATAATAATCATAATAGCAACATTCATGTTTATTTTTTTCAAATATGCTCTCTCGACCACATATAATTAAATCATCTAAATTTTTTAATTCACTTTGTTCAATAATATTTCTTGAATCTATCAAATTATATATATCAATATATCTTAAATTATTTACTCCAGAAAACATGGATTCTGATGCAGTAACATTTTCCATATTAAAATTCGATAAATCAAGGACTTTCAAAGACTCACAATCAGAAAACATAAAACTCATATCAATCACTAATGAAGTATTAAAATAGGATAAATCAATTGATTCTAATTCACCACATCTATAAAACATTTGTGACATATCATCTGTTGAAGATGTATCAAAATTTGGTAAATAAAGTGATAATAAAGAATTACATCCTGAAAACATTGAACCCATTTTAATTACTGATGATGTTTTAAATCCTGATAAATCAATTGATACTAAAGAGTTACATCCTTCAAACATAAATTCCATACTAGTTACTTTTGATGTATCAAAATTTAAGAAATTAATATATTGTAAATAATTACAACCTGAAAAAAGATAGCTTAAGTCTGTTATAAGGGATGAATCAAAATGACTTAAATCTATATATATTATATATTCAACATTTGTATCATAATTTATATCGAAGAAACCACTAAGACTTGTTATATTTTTGAAAAATATATCTATTTTAGAACCTTCTTTTACAGTAAATGGTTGGGAACCATTTATTGGATTTTTATCATCTCCATTTAGTATAAAATCTATTTTATCTTTTCTTTTATCATTTGGGTCAAGATAATCATCAATTTCGAAACCATTAATATATGTGGTGCTTTCTCTAAAATAAATGGTAATATAATTATTAAATTCACACATTTCTTTTTCTATATTATATTTACAGCATTGATAGTTCTTATCTTCTTTTGTAAATATTTGTCTATTTTGGCATATGGTTAAATTAGTTATATCATTTAATTCCGTTGTTGGAGTTTTATTCTTTGGGTCATTAATATTATATATATTCAAATATTTCAATGGAACATTAGTAACCATACCATCAAAATTTCTACCTTTTTGTAAATCAAATGATGATATATCAAGATATTTTAATTTAGTGCATCCTGAAAAGAGATAAGTAAAATCTTTTATTAATGATGTGTTAAATTCAGGAAAAACAATTGATTCTAATGAGCTACAATTGAAAAACATATATTTTATTTCAGTTAAAGAAGGTGTATTCAAAATAGGTAAATCTATAGTCTTTAAAGAACTGCAATTATAAAATAATTTTTCCATTTCTTTTAATAAAGACAGATCAAAACTTGATAAATCAATTGATTTTAATGAATTGCATTCTTCAAACATAGAATTCATATTAGTCACTAATGATGAATTAAAATATGAAAAATCAATTGATTTTAATGCTCTACATCCATAAAATAAATATTCCATAATTTCAACTTTTGATGAATCAAAAGTTGAGAAATCTATTGAAACTATTTTATCAACATTTGGATCTTCTTCTATATCAAAGAAACTTAATAAACTTGTCAAAGGGGATTCAAAACTTATTTTTACAGGAATATTTTTTTCTATATCTAAAATTTCTGAATCATTTTGTGCATCATTTTCACCAACATTTAATTTATATGCGATATTAGTTCTATATGAATTTTTAAAACCGCTTTGGTATTTAACATTTTCTCTGTAATATACTGTAATATAATTTAAATATTCGCATTGATTTTTTTCAATATTATAATGACAACATTGCTCAATTAAATTTTCTCCTATGAGAATTTTTTTTTGTTGACAAACTATTAAATTATTCAAATTTGATAAAATACTATTTGAGAAAACTTTATTATTATCTTCAGCTTTATATAATGAAATATATTTTAAGTTTGTAACTTCTTGGAACATAGATTCAAATTTTGCAATTTTTGCTGAACTAAAATGAGAAATATCAAGATATTCTAAAGAACTACATCCTGAAAACATATAATTCATATTAGTTACAAGTGAAGTATTAATTCTTTTTAAATTAATATATCTTAAGGAATTACATTCATTAAACATTTCAACTGTACTAATTACATTATTTGCTTCTTCTGATCTTGATAAATCCACAGATAATAAGGAAGTACATCCTGAAAACATATAATTCATATAAATAACAGATGAGATATTAAAATATGATAAATCAATCGATTCTATTGAGCTACATTCTGAAAACATTGAATTCATATTAAGTACTTGTGAAGTATCTATATTAGTTAAATCAAGTGATTTTAATGAATTACATCCAAAAAATGTTGACTTCATATTATTTGTTTCTGATGTATCAAAATTAGATAAATCAATTGAAACTGCCTTTTCCATATTAATATCAAAATCTTTACTAAAATAATTTTCTAAACTATCCACATGAGTAGAATAATAAATATCTAATTTTGAACCTGATTTTAAAAATAAATCTTGTTCACTTAATATTTTTGAATCATGATTTCCACTTATCATAAATTGTATATCTTTTCTATAATTATTTGCAAAACCTTTAGAATAATGAGTATCCTTATCGAAAAATATCGTAATATAATTAGAAGATTCACATTTTTCTTCTTTGATATTGTAATAACAACATTTAGATTCTGCATTTTTAATGATTTTTTTGTTTCTCTTTTGACAAACAATTCTATCATTTAAAAATTGATATCCTGAAAGAGTTTTATTTGGATCTTGGACATAATACAAATTAATATATTTTAAATTATTAACATCATTAAGCATTAAATCAGAATCAACAACCCTTATCAAATTAAATTGACATATATCAAGAAACTGTAATGAACTACATCCATAAAACATAGAATTCATATTAGTTACTGATGAAGTATCAAAATATGATAACCCCAGTAATTCTAATGAAGCACATCCTTCAAACATTGAACTCATATCAGTAACTAATGAAGTATTAAAATATGTTAAATCAATTGATTTTAATGATTTACATCCTTTAAACATTGAACTCATATCATTTATAGTTGATGTATTAAATAGGTATAAATCTATTAATTCAATTCTTTCACTATTATTATCCATTAATGAATTGAAAAAACTTTTTGTACTTGTCAAATGATTAGAATTTGAAAAATAGAGTTCTATTTTAGAACCTTTATGTAAAATTAATTTATCTGTTCCTTTTAATTTTAAATTGTGATCCTTTCCATTTATGATAAAATCTATATTAGTTCTAAATATATTATCACCCACGAAACCAGAATTATATTCAACTTCTTCGCCGAAAAATATTACCATATAATTCGTATAAATACATTCTTTATTATTCATAAGATCAAAATAACAACATTTATTAATTATATTATCATTTGTTATAAGATTTTGTTTCTGACAAACAGTTAAATTAGCTATATTATTTAATTCGCTTTCTTTTAATTTATCATTGAAATTTTGAATATAAAATAAATTCAAATATTTTAAATTATCAAGACCTTTAAACATAGAATTTACTTTACTTATTTTTTCTAAATTAAAATGGGATATATCAAGAATTTGTAATGAACTACATCCTGAAAACATTAAATTCATATTTTCAACTAATGAAGTATCAAAATATGATAAATCTAACATTTCTAAAGAAGTACATCCTTCAAACATTGAACTCATATCAGTAACTAATGAAGTTGTAAAGAAGGATAAATCAATTGATTCTATTTTACTACATCCGTAAAACATTTTTTTCATATTTACAAGTTTTGATGTATTAAAATTACCAAAATTTACAGATTTTAATGAAATACATCCTGAAAGCATTGATTCCATATTTTGTATTTCTTTTGCATCAAAATGAGAAAAATCAATTGACACTATTTTATCAGCATTAACATCGAAATCTGAATTAAAATAATTTTCTAAACTTGTTAGAGGAGTTGAAAAATATATTTCTAATTTAATTCTTGGAGAAATAATTAATTTATCTGAATAACTTCTTTTTAAGTTGTGATTCCTACTAATCATGAATTCTATTCCAGATCTAAATTCTTCACCTTTTCCATCTTTTATAAATCCATTTTTATATTCTACTTGAATTCCATAGTATATTATAATATAATTAGTATAAAAACACTTGTCTTCAGATTCACTATTATAATCATAATAACAACATTTTTCAATTATGTTATCACTTTTTATAATTTTTCCATAACTCTTTTGACAAATTATTAAATTACTTATATTATATAATTCATTATCTGAAAATTTAATATCTGCATTTTTAACATTATACAAATTAATATATTTTAAATTATCAAGATCTTTAAACATAGAATTTACTTTACTTATTTTTTCTAAATTAAAATTGGATATATCAAGAATTTGTAATGAACTACATCCTGAAAACATTAAATTCATATTTTCAACTAATGAAGTATCAAAATATGATAAATCTAATATTTCTAAAGAAGTACATCCTTCAAACATTGAGCTCATATCAGTAACTAAAGATGTATAAAATTTTGTGAAATCAATATTTTTTAATGAATTACAATTATATAATAAATTTTTCATATTAGTAAGGAATGAAGAATTAAAATGCGAAAAATCTATTGATATTATTTTATCAGAATTTGCATCATAAGTCGAACTGAAAAAATTTTCTAAACTATCTAAAGGATTTGAAAAATATATTTCTAATTTTATTCCTGCTTTTATTATTAATCTTTCATTACCATTTAATTTCTTATCATAATTTCCATTAATAATATAATCCACACCTTTTCTAAATACTTCACCATTATTATCATATATAAATCCTTTTTCATATTCAACATCTTCTCCAAAAGATACAATAATAAAATTATTATTTTCACACATTTTAGAAGTTATATTATAATAGCAACATTCATTATTAATAATAGTATTAGCAGATGAAGTAATAATAATTTCCTTTTGACATACTGTTAAGCTTTTCCAATCACTGATTCCATTTTGAGCAATAATGCCATTAGGATCATAAACATCATATAAATTAAGGTATTCCAAATTTTTATTATCTTTGAACAACGAATTAATGGAATTAAATTTATCTAAATTGAAAGAAGAAATATCAAGATATTTCAATGAAGTACATCCTTCAAATAAATTATTTAGGTCATTGATAGAATTTAGAACAAAATTAGATAAGCTAATAATTTCTAATGAACTACAATGATAAAACATTGAATTCATATTCTCTACTTTATTTGTTTCAAAATTAAATAAATCAATAGACGTTAATTCATTACATTCATAAAATAATTTACTCATATCCAATACTGATGATGTATTAAAACTACTTACATCTAATAATTTCAAGGAATTACATCCATTAAACATTGAACCCATATTAATTAATGATGAAGTATTGAAGCCTGATAAATCAATTGATTCTAATGAGGAACATCCATAAAAAATTTGACTCATATCCGTTACTAAAGTTGTGTCTATATCTGATATATATATTGACTTTAATGAACTACATCCATAAAACATTGATTTCATATTATTTAAAGGGAAATTAAAGTTTCTGAATTCCACAT